>CAVNYN010208533.1:0-13312 GCA_963692815.1 Nyctanthes arbor-tristis | reverse complement strand
CCAATACCAATGCAAAAAACGCCGTGAAGCTTTATCTTCACATTGGTGGCAACACTCCGAAAGCGAAATGGATAGTTTCGGAGAAGATGACTTTTTACAAGTTTGTTAAGAAGATTGGTAATGATTATGCTGATGATGAAGATGAAGATGAAAGTAGCGGTGGATTTTGGGTTTTGAAAATCGGAGAGAAAATCAAGGCTAGGGTATCGACCGATTTGCAGATGAAGTTTTTCGGGGACCAGCGGAGGGTAGATTTTGTGGATGGTGGTGTTTGGGCTCTCAAATTTCTGAAAGATGAGGAGTACAGGAATTTTTTGACAAAATTTCAGGACTGCTTGTTTGAGAATGTATATGGGCTGAGAGCTACGGACGAAAATAAAATGAAAATTTATAGTAAGGAGTTTATCGGATGGGTCAAACCAGAACAATCAGATGATTCTATGTGGGAGAATGCAGATGATGGGGTGTGGAAAAGTCCTGGAAAGACTCCGGTGGGATTGTCTGATAGAGCGAATCAAGATTTACTGGAGGAGTTTGAGGAGGCTGCGACTGATGGGGGAATTCAGAGCTTGACTTTAGGGGCTTTGGATAACAGTTTCTTAGTGAGCAATTCAGGAGTTCAGGTTGTGAAGAACTTTAGCCATGGGATTCATGGTAAAGGTGTCCATGTGAAGTTTGACGGTGGGAAATTTGGATCCACTTCAGGGCATTCTGGGACACCCAAGAAGGCCCTCTTGATGAGGGGAGAGACAAATATGATGCTCATGAGTCCATTCAAGGAAGGAAAGCCCCACTCCACAGGGCTTCATCAGTTGGATATTGAGACAGGGAAGATTGTCGCTCAGTGGAAGTTTGAGAAGGACGGGTCTGAGATTACAATGAAAGACATTACCAGTGATTCAAAGGGGTCACAGTTGGACCCTTCTGAGTCCACATTCTTGGGGTTAGATGATAATAGGTTGTGTCAGTGGGACATGCGTGATAAAAAGGGAATTGTTCAGAACATAGCAAGTTCTGGGTCGCCAGTTTTGCACTGGACACAAGGGCATCAATTCTCCCGAGGAACAAATTTTCATTGTTTTGCCACGACTGGGGATGGCTCAATTGTAGTTGGATCACTTGATGGGAAGATAAGATTATATTCGAGGACTTCAATGAGACAGGCAAAAACTGCTTTCCCGGGGCTTGGTTCACCTATTACATCTGTTGATGTGACTTATGATGGAAAGTGGGTATTGGGCACAACAGATACTTACTTGATCCTAATATGTACTTTATTTACCGGTAAGGATGGGAAAACTAAGACTGGTTTTAGTGGTCGTATGGGAAACAAAATTCCAGCGCCGCGATTACTGAAGCTGAACCCTGTGGATGCTTACACGGCAGGGTCTGATAATAAGTTCCATGCTGGCCACTTCTCATGGGTAAGTATTTATCTTCTTTTGACTGAATTTATGACTGAACTAGGTGTTGACTCCTGCTTGCCCGGATTGTGGCATATATGATAATTGACTGCTTGTTAGCACATATCGTGCTGCCTTTTTTATTCTTTGGCGCGTTGTAAGTTGCTGATTCGTCCCCCTTCTGATTTATTAAATGTTAGGACCATTTGTTTATTAGTTGTTTAGTGAAGTTTTAGCTGAGCCTTTTATCATTGGAAAGCTGATACAAACCTTAAGTATTTTATGATGTTAGACACGTTACTGGGTAACCCTTTATCAATTATTCCACCAATAATTCTAGAGAGATGTTTCATTGACACAAAAAAATGGCATATTTAATCGGCCATCATGTATTGGTTGTTTGTAGGCCTTGAAATCTATATAAAATTATAAATAATCAATTCATGATGGCCAACTAACCTATGTCAACTATGTCAAGACATCTCTTCCTAGAATTACTCATTATTTGACAGCATTTGCAAGTAAGCATATGTAACAATAACCTTTTGTAAATTGTTTTAACTGCAACTTATTTCCATTTGCAGTTAGTTATGCGTAAAAATCTTTCGTTCATCCATTTTGTATCACAAAGGAATATTCTGTTCAGGGGCGGAGCTAGAAATTTTATTCAGTGCGGTCGAAATTTCATCTTTTTTTGTTTTTGAAAAATCTCTTTTTTTTTTAATTATTATCTACCTCTTGTGTTCTTAATTAAAATCAATAGTTATAAAAAGAAAGAAAATACCACAGTTTACAAATGGAAATAATATGGAACAAACAAAAGGAAGTGGGGCCTCACTGGAGAGAGATTTCTTTGAGTGGTGTTTGCTTGAAGGTTAGTGGATGTATTAATTGCCAATAAAATAAAAATAAGAAAGGAAAGAGAGTAGAATATACAGTTGTAAAAGTCAAAGTCTTGGAATGTGTGAAATTTATCTGCTTTTCACCTACTTTCTTCCTGTTCATCATCTTCTACACCAGGGGACGTTCGAAACTTCCATTTTTACACGAAAAAAACAGCAAACAATCAGGAAAATAAGAGAGAAGGTCCAAAGTTCAGTGCGGTCCACTGCCCGCACTCGACCTTAGCTAGCTCCGTCCCTGATTCTGTTTGGATATGTATCTTCCATTACCAAGTTATAACTTTACCTAATTCTCCAAGTATTCATTATATTAACATCTTATATTTGTCAGTGCTCAATATCTTGATATACATGTGCCTTACTTCAATGTGGTATGTATATTCCCACTCTATTCTTTTCATCCCTTCTCATCTTCCGATTCATGTTTGTCATTAGGTTACTGAGAGTGGAAAACAAGAAAGGCATTTGGTTGCGACAGTGGGCAAGTTCAGCGTGATTTGGAATTTTCATCAGGTGAAGAACAGTGCACATCATTGCTACCAGAATCAGCAAGGGCTTAAGAGTTGCTACTGCTACAAAATAGTATTGAAGGATGAGTCTATTATTGAAAGTCGATTCATGCACGACAAGTTTGCATTCAAAAACTCACCGGATGCTCCCCTGGTTGTGGCGACCCCACAGAAAGTTACTTCCTTCAGCATGTCGGGCAAGAAATGACAGAAGCCAGAAAATGGATATTCTAACCAAGATTTTATATTCCTGTACATTCAGTTTTTACTTGTTTGCTTTGGTTGATCTATTAGCGGAATTACTCGTATAATACCTAAATTCTCTATATTTTTTAATGTTCTTAGCTTTGGAGGAAAGGGTCCTCTTGATGTGTGAACATTTCTTTCTAGTTTTCTGATTTCTCGTCTCTCTCTCTCTCTCTCTCTCTCTCTCTCTCTCTCTCTCTCTTGTATGCATGATTTATGGTGAGATATTGAAGTAGATATGTGAATTTTTAGTGATTTATTATTATATACCCTCTTTACTTCTACTTCCTGCTAAAGTTCTTCTGGTTGATGGGGGAAGTGATATTTTGCTTTGTGTCGAAATTGTATATGATTGAAGTGTCGAACTATGCGGAACTGCTTAGATCATGAAAAGCATGGTCCAAGCTGCCATGGCTGCTGAGGGCTATGGGCTACAATTTCAGGTTAGCCTGGGTGCAGACATGTTTAACTTGTAAATGAGAGCGATTATTTCTGAATTTTACATATAGCTTAACGAACGAAACCGAATGCTCGGCCGTATGCATTGATGTCTTATATTTACGGGTCAGAAATCTGGATAGCTGCGATTGCAACAATCTTTGCCAACTAAATTAGTATGCTCGATTTTTGTCACATTTATAGAGAGGAATGTTTAGACCATAATCTCGTTGAATATATTTCTACTTTTGTAATTGATTCATTCCGGTTTGATTCTATACCTCTCTTCATCTTGCAGTGGATGAGAAGATTATGTTTGAGTTGAATAAAATAAAATTCCGTCAAGATTTGTGTAATTTAATAGCATCCTAGTTTGTTTCACACATCCTTGATCAAAAGGGTTTAAATCCCACCACTACTATCCCCTTGTAATATTTAAAAGAAAAAAAGAAATTAAAATTCCTCTAAGAATAAAAAAAAATAAAAACAAATGCTCGAGTTTGATAGTTAATTGTTTTGGATCCTTAATAAAGCTAACAAAAGTTGAACGAAAAGGATTCACATATCCACTTTACAAATTAATATTGTTTGAGTTAAAAAATATGCCTTTAATTTGTTTCTTATATTGTCACTAACGGGTGGGGTGAGTTTAATGGAGCTAAGGAGGCTCGTCAATTACGAAGCAACCTATTTTCATGCAGAGCCCTCAATCTCTGCTTGTTTTTCCATCTCCTCTCTCTAATTTCCCCTTCCTCTCTCTTCCTCTCTCCGTCTCTCCCCACCGGAGAGTTCCAATCCTTCCCTCTGCACCACCACCTGCTACAATGTCCGCTTCCATCTTCCTCCTATGGCTCGTCAGTATCCGTTTCATGATCCATGCCGCCTCCGAACCAAGAGGTATGCATCTACAAACACATTCAAATTGAAGCCGTCACATTTATATTTGGGGTGTTGCATTCTAGAATCACGGGCTATAATTTGCATAATTGCAGGTTATCTCCTAAATTGTGGAGCCAACGAAGACATACAAGAAGGAAACCTCAAATATGTCCCCGACGATAACTTCATCTCAACCGGAAACAAAACAGCCATAGAAAAACCAGACGCATTGCAAATTTTGCAAACCCTTCGGTTTTTTCCCAATGCGGGCGGGAAGAGATATTGTTACCCTATCCCCGTTACTAAGGGAGGGAAATATTTGGTGAAAACTATGTATTACTATGGGGGATTTGACGGGGGAGAGGAGCCACCGGTTTTTGATCAGATTATTGATGGCACAACGTGGAGCGTTGTGAATACAACGGAGGACTATGCTCAAGGTCTCAGCTCCTACTATGAGGTCGTTGTCAGGGCGCAGAGCAAGTATTTGAGTATTTGTCTGGCTAGAAATGAGCATACTGTTTCTAGCCCATTTATTTCAGCTCTTGAAGTGTATTCTCTTGATGATTCGGTTTATAATTCTACAAACTTCATGAAATATGCTATGGTGACTGTTGCTCGACATAGTTTTGGTTCAGGCGTAAACATCATCAGGTATGAAATGTTTTAAGAAATTCTGTTCAATTAATAGTTTCTTGTTTCTATTTCGTAAAAGTTGGTTTGTCATTATTTGAGTCATTCATTTCTATACAATAATGGCACGGTCAATGGGGGGGGTGCAATACAGGGGATTGGAGACTTTGCATCCTTTTCCAGCACTGTATCCCATATATTCTCGAAAGTAGGCTTTGTTCATGTGAATGAAGGGATAACTCTATACTGTTATCTAATAGTGGCCGAGTTTGGTAGGAGAGGTGGCTCATAAGCTGAATACTTCCAAGAATTGCATTAATAGGAAATAATTGAATTTTCTTGATTGTGAAATATTTTGGTTGATAGATACGTTATAGTAACTTCAAGTTTAAACGAACAAATACTATTTTCACAACATGGCCTGTTAGAGAATGAGAAAATAGCAGTAAATTGCATCAGGAAGAAGTATTTTGCTGTAAGATTTTCATGTCTAAAGTGAGATATATGCACATAGTTCTATTAATATCTGAAAATAATTTGTGAATAATGCATTATGAATCAGTTTTCCAGATGACAATTTTAATCGGTACTGGCATCCATTCGCGGACAATAATCCTGCTGTTGAGAGTCACTCCAATATAACGCCTTCCACATTTTGGAACCTTCCCCCGCAGAAAGCATTTTCAACTGCACTTACAACGAGCAGAGGAAAGACTCTAGCAGTCCGCTGGCCGCCATTTTTCCTCCCTAGCCGGCAATACTACATTGCACTATACTTTCAAGATACTCGGACCCATAGCCCATATAGCTGGAGAGTTTTTGACATTCATGTGAATGGAGAAATTTTCTACAGTAACCTCAATGTCACTGCTGATGGTGTGACTGTTTATGGCACTGAATGGCCTCTTACAGGGCACACTGAAATTTCCCTGATTCCAAAGAATGATATGCCAGTTGGGCCTCTAATCAATGCTGGTGAAATCTTTCAGCTCTTGACCCTTGCAGGAAGGACTGTTACCAGAGATCGTAAAATTTTCATATACAAAAAATTACTGTTGTTTTCTTGTTACATGTATTTTCCTGATCTCCTTGATTATTTATGCTTTTTTGGGTATTTGACAGTGGTGGCTATGGAGGACTTGGAAAGTGCTTTGGACAACCCACCTGAGGATTGGACTGGAGATCCCTGCCTACCAAGAGAAATCCCATGGACTGGATTAACATGCTCTAGGGGAAAATCCATTCGGGTTGTCTCCTTGTAAGTATTACAAACTTGGTATAACTATTGGAGCAGGATCTGTATTTTATAAGCACGTCATCCTGTCCTTGAACCTAGTTCGATCTATATATGATGTAAAAAAAAGAAGTATAATTTCTAGTCCCTTAATCCTACTTCTGCTAAAAAATTTTCCTTGGATGTGTTCAGGAATCTGACAGGACATGGATTATCAGGATCATTACCAAAAAGTATAGCTAAGTTAACTGCACTCAAGCACCTGTAAGTAGTTTATCATTCTGAACCGCACTCGAGGCTTTTACTCTTATCAGTGGTTCTCTTTGTTCATAATCAGAAAAATTCATTTTCAGTTGGCTTGGAAACAACAAGCTTTCAGGTACAATACCTGATATGAGTGGAATGAATACTTTAGAATCTCTGTAAGCTCTTAAATTTTATGAGACTTCTAAACTTGTCATGCTTGACGCAACTTTATTACAGCCTAATACGTCTACTTGATTCTTGTTTTGGTCTTGGAAAAGGCATTTAGAGAACAACCAATTGGAAGGATCAGTTCCTAAATCACTTGGAGAACTGCCAAATCTGCGTGAAATGTAAGTTCTGTGGTAGAAAGTCGATGAACTTTGGGTTTGGGTGTATATGCTTAACGTTTCTTGCTATGGCTAGCAGATTTCTCCAGAACAACAAAATCATCGGAGGCACACCGACCTCTCTAACGAAGAAAGATGGCGTTAACCTCAAGTAAGTCCTAATATCAGAACGCGTTACTGGATATCCCCAGAGTTCACCTTTTAGGATCATCTTTAAAATGGTTTTCATTCTCGCTCTAATGAACAATGTACATTCACCAGAAATGTTAATCAGTTCCAATTTCATCTTACTAACCGGTGTCTTTTTTCTGTTTTAGGCTCTCGGTAAAGCATCTGTCGGAAGAAGAATGAGGAAAGAGATCAGAAGCAAGCTGTATGTTTTGGATTGAGCAGGGATTGTTTTGCATAATGTACATGTCATCACAGAGAGCTTGAAGGGAGAGTCGCATTAACAATTTATGCTCATGTACTTTTTCTTTTCCTCGTGCTGTAAATTGTGCATATCCGTTATTCTTCAGATCAATAGCTGTATCTTTTCTATGTCTTGCAATCTCATAAAGTGATGACCTGTATTTCTTTCTTAAACTCATACTCTAAACTGTGCAATATATATATATATATATTATATACACACACAATTGCCAAGCTTAAAATTTTACTTATGTAAATTGCAACGGGAATTTTTAATTATTAGTGAAATTTTAGAAGGTATGAAGTCTTACGAATATTCAAATGAAATCATGTAAGCAACACAAAAGTTAAAAAATGTCTCCTATCTAAAATTGTTAAACTTTGAAATTCATACTAACATACCGTAATTACCTAGGGAATGGAATTTGTTCATTTGTTAGATGTTCACTTGTCTAATTACTTACTGCTTCTGCTTTTGAAAGGTTTATACTATCAAGACTATCACACATAAACGCATAATAGTGTCTTTGTAAAATTAGTTAATGGAACTTTGATTGATTTGGGTGAACGGTTTGTTAGTCCAAATGTAAAGGTTGGGGATGAAATTGCAAATAGATATAAAGGTTGGGAATGTTCTCTGTAATTTGACAAAAAAGGTGCCAACACATTGTCCATACATATCAGGCGCAGGCTATAAATAGGCACCGACCATTTTCAATTTTTCCGGCAGCTCTACTCTTCTGGCTTTGTCTTGCTCTCTCAACCCTATTCTCACCGGGAATTTTGGTTTCGCATGAACATATATACACAATACTTCGATACGGTGCGCGTATGTTTACTGTAATCTGGAGAATTCGCTTCATTTCGAATGTTGCCAATAAACCCTAGTACATCGTTCGCCCTCCCCAAAAAACCGCCTGCATTCCCCAATTTGTTCCCTCCACCGGCCACCGGATTTCGCTGCCGAGCGACTGCCAAGAGCACATTCCCGCTTTGGTGGTTCAATTTATCTGCCGCTGCTGCCGATGCCGCCGGCAGAATTGGACAGAGCTCGTTAGATAATGTTGGTGCTGCTAGTAGTAGCACGAGCAGTAGCAATAGCAAGAACACGAAAATTAAGGCGAAAGAGAAGTGGTCACGTGACCGGGAGAGCTACTTGACTGACGATGGAGATGCTCTGCCTCTGCCGATGACCTATCCGGACTCCTCCCCTGTGTCCCGGGCAGAAATCGACAAGAGGCTTCGGTGTGATCCCGAGATAGAGGTTTGTCAAGTTGAGTTTTCTCTTTTGTTTTAAGTAGATACTTCATTACAATATAGCAAGAAGTTGAGTAGTTCCATTTCGTTATCTAGTTATGCTGGGAACTAATTAGCACGTGTCCATTGTATAAAAAAATCATCTTTTATAGGTGGACTACAAACGCCCCTAATGGTTTTGTGAAGCACCCTTCTTTTGATTGGATATGCTGATGCTTTGTTAAGGAAAAGGATCGTAGACTCCATAGATACTTCATTAGTTAAGTGATATATAACTTTATTTTGATTCATTTGATCTCTCTTTGAAATAGCTTAAAGATTGATTTTGTTGCTGAACACGGTAGGTTTTGACGGGGTTATGTGTGAAGCTCTGCAGTCCTGATGGTTGAAGATGTGCTTAATCTATGACTTGTGTCTATAATCTTTTGCATAACCAAAGATATTATTTCTTTGTTATTGATAGACTTCTCTAACTGGCCATGCTTCTAACTGGATAAGAGTTTGCCTTCTAAATTCTACTGGTTACAATGTGCAATCAAATTGTAGGATTGCAAACCAATGGTTTATGAATGGACTGGAAAATGTCGGAGCTGCCAAGGAACTGGACTTGCCAGCGACTATAATAAAAGAGGGAAAGAGATCATCTGCAAATGCATACCTTGCATGGGCATTGGTACTTTTCCTTTTCCTTATCTATTTGTCCATATTTAAACTAACATCAATTATGGGAAAACTGCGCTTGCAAGTTCCTTATTACTTTTGGATAAGTTTCAACCGTTGAAAGTGTCGAGAGAACAAAAATGCTAAATTCTTTATGAGTAGAAAATGTCTTGATTTATTCTTGTGAATGTGGTTTGAAAAATAATAGTTAAGGAACTGGATAATTCACAGTAAAATTAACAAGAATCAGGATCCCGTTTAAAGAAAGACTGTTGTTGAAATCAATGTTTGTCAAGTCCGAATTCTCAAATTTGAAAAACCTCATCAGTTACAGGGCCACCAAGCAATCATTTTCCTAAAAATAATTAGTGTCTCTATCAAACCTCCAGCATTGTTATGAGCTTTCTTCCTATGTTTATCATTTGGTAATAGGAAATTTATCTCTATCAGAAAGTAATAGATATAGATTAGGCATTAGTACTTTCCTAATTTTGTTTATGATTTCAGTTACGGTTTTGTCCCTTTTTGTTCCTTAGAAAACATCCATTTTCGATTTCCCCCTTGTTTTTGTGTCATAAAGTTGTCTTGATAATTCATTTATATTTTCTTCAATATGTTTCCTAGTAATTATTGGTTTGCCAATATCTCAAAGAAGGTTTTTATTTTTTAAGATTTTTTTCTTTTTAATTTCTGAAAATGATAAGAAACAGAAGAAAGTCCTGGAACGAGGGCCAACACTAAAAGAACTAGGAAAAGAAAAGGCCTAAAACAAGCTAGGCCCAACGAAGAAAACAATGGAAGCAAAAGGGTCAAACTGGCCAAAACAAACCCGATACCTAGACAAACCCAACCCAGAAACCCGTAGGCAGATTTAGCCACACTGAAGAGAGACTCTGCAACCGGAGTGAACACGCCAGCTTTTCACTCTGGAAATAACACATACATTCTCTATCAAAGATATCACATTTAACTGTGACTGCGAGGTACTCTCTTGGCTTGGTTAAAACCTCCAAAAATGCTTCTTGGTAAAGTTTCTTCAAAGTCTTGGGGGGTGTCAGTGAGGATACTGTTGGTAACCAGGAAATGGTTGAAAATTCTCTGGTGAATTGAAATACTCCATTGGGTTAAACATGATAGTAATCAGGAGATAAACCACCAGCATCAAGGTTGAGAAGGCTACTGATATGAGTAGGAAGTTCATTTGGGAAAATGATACTACTATTTTGAGTATTAATGCTAAGATGGGCCAGCGAGTCAGCCACCTGGTTAGCATACCTGTAAGTATGTTTGAAGAGTATTTTCTAGTTTCCAACTAAGAGTTTAATTTTATAAAGATCAGGAATCACACTGGGAGGCCTTCTTTGATGTTATTAATGATGTCAGTGGCAAGACTGTTGTCAGATTCCACAATATCTCAAAGAAGTTATTTACTTGTTTCCATAATTTGTTTCTGCATGCACAAGTTACCAAATTTTCATCTTCTCTTGAAGTTCTTGGGCGTGGCTTGTAAATTCTATACATGTCTTTCTTTCTCAATGATATAGTTTTGGGATATAGATCCATATATTCTCTTTCATCAGTATTGCTAATATCCATAACTGATTCTGATAATGGCAACTCTTGCTTTAGTAAACGTTTGTTAGTTCTTTGCTTATTTTCTGTGTTGAAGTACTCATCACTTAGTTTCATTGATATTGACCTTTTCTTCCTGGATTAACTGTCAGCCTTAACCCACTCCTCTCATAAAGTGAGTGGCAGCAATCAGCAGATGATTAGTGCATTTCCAGCTCTTATTAACCTCTAGCGGCCTAGCCCTGATTTTAATGTATCCAAATCCTAGTTTTTTTCTCTTTTTTTTTTTCTCCTTTTCTTTTCTTTTCTTTTCTTCTCTCTCTCTCTCTCACTCACTCACACACACACACACACACAAAAAAAAAAAAAAATATATATATATATATATAACGTCTGCATGGCCTAAGTCTGTAAGCAGAAAGGTATGACTGGAAGTCTTTAATGAGGTGAAAAAGAATATTAATATGGAATCCCCCGGTTCTACTGAATCTCAGTACTGTTGTGTGCAAATATGTTGTTTCGATGCAAAAGTCTGAATTCTTTATCCATAACCCTTCAAAATTCTCTAGCCCCTACCTGATGTGTTCACTGCAAGGCCTTTTTTATATTGTTTTTGGATCATAATATGATCAAATGAATTTCTATGGTAGAACACTTCAAATTGAGTCTTTAATGAGGCAGAAGATATTGACTTCACCCTAGTTTCAGTATATTGATATGGAATATCTGAAATGACCACAATTTATTTACTCTCTAGTTTGCAAAATATTTGAATCATAATGTCTTGAAAGCCTGGAAAATCATAGCTAAGTGTGAGTTCTCTAAGGACAAAAATATTTCTCTCTCTTTTTCTCCTCTTGCCGGTTAGGAAAAATAATGTATGGTATCCCGATATGCCATGACAATTCATGACTTTGTTATAACCCTTGTCTGTGGTTCTTGTTGTTTTGTAAAATAATGCTTAACCCATTTCAAGACCTTGGTCTTTGGCCTTGTTCTGGTAGGATACTTATGATGTCTAGAATCTTTTGTCGCTCTTTGTTTTAGTGGAGCTAATCATCATTATGATAAATTGAGATTAATTCTGTTGGATTTGCCGAGCTACTGTAAGCCTGCATCTGTGTTTTTTTCTTATTGGATCAAATTATTTCCCGCGATTGCTTCATTTGGGGTCAAATTGAGTTCTTCCAATAACTGAAAAAATGCATTACTTGTGGAGTAGGTTCCTATAAACTCACAAATTCACATATTCATATTGGAGTTTATAGGTTCAGTATTACATTTTTGTTGGGAATCACTGTTTTTTTAGGGTCTACCACAAATGGTTTGTGTTGAACACTTGATGATATGCAAGTACTTTTGTATAATCTTCTTAAATTAAATTAGATATTTTATGTAACCTCACAACCACGATATACCTTTCTTTGCAGGATACGTGCAGAAGATAACTGCCCGTGACAATTTCAATGTCATGGAGGACTTGGAGTCTGATGGGAAGCCCCCTTGATGCAGATGCATGTCATACGATAAATTAATCTTAGTGTTACGTCATTATTGTACTTGAACCACGGCAGATTTGAGTCAAATTTGTGTTAAAAATTTTTATGTTAGAAAAGTTTAGGAAATCACCTTTTGTATGAATGGAAAAGATCAAGTAAATGCATAGAACCAACAGTAATGTATTCGTGTTATTCTGTGATGTTTGAATCTATTTATTCAAATTGAATTATAATGAGAAATTATAATGAGGTGAGATGATTAGTGTAGATTTAATAAAAATTTGAAATTTGTGATTATAAATAAGTAGTTGTCAAATCAGTGGTAGGTGAGGTTATAATGCGTTTTCTTAAAGAAAATCACACACCTGTCATTTGAGAATTCACATTATTCTGTATTTATATCTTTTAAACACAGAAAATCTATAAGCCTTTCGGGCAAACCTGGTGACAATAGCTAAGGAGATGAAGTAACAAAATCAGGGATTAAATGGCATCTTCACCTTCTAACTACCTTATTACTACAACTGGCATCAAAGAAGAGACAACCCTAGAACAAGGAATCATTTGTGTATCTTTACTCACCGCACAACAATGAGATACATCAATGGCATTGCGAAATTTCATGGTCATCTTGAAAATACGATCATCATCTGATAATACAGTATATATTGCTAGCTCTGACTACCGGGGGATTACCAATAGTCATTACAAGAACATTTCCCATCCTTGAAATGATGAAACCGCTTGTTATCTCTTACGATTAATTCCCTTCCAACAATCCTGGACATAATCTTTATAGCATTATGGCAATCACCACAAACTCGTAAGTTCTTAATGATCCGCAGAGTTGTCCTTGCAGGAGTGCTTATCAATCCGTATGCAATTGCTATACGCTCACTGTGATATAGTAGTGCTTGCTCCTTTGCCTCTTGATCAATATCGTGAAGTACATATCTGGTATCGGGCACATAAACTTGTCCTTTCATCGCAGCCCTTAACTTCTCCTCATCCTTGTAAAGGGCAGGGTAACGGAACTCCAGTTTCCTGCTCCTCCCGGTAAGCATATTAACTGGAGA
>CAVNYN010208525.1:0-26819 GCA_963692815.1 Nyctanthes arbor-tristis | reverse complement strand
ATGATCTGGTTTGAGCAGTAGTTGAGCTCATATGACATTTTCCTAATTTCATTTCTCCTAGTCTAGCGGCTTATATATTTATGAATCTTATTAAAAGGGAAAACAGGCTAGAAAAATTAGTGAAGGGTTAGATGGTTAGATAGGAATATGCAAGGAGTTTCCTTGGTTACTAAAGAGAGGAATGTACATTTTTGGATTACAGTATTTGTTACCATTCTAAGGCGGTCAGCACTTCGAAGGTTTTCATCCCTTTTCTGAGTCTAAAATTGTTGAATGTCCCTTATCATATCTCAAATGCGATTATAGCTGATGGGTCTACACGAGCTTGTGGAAGTGATTAATCCTATGTCCTATTAAAGGAGCCAATGAAGATTCACCATTTATTTTCGGTTGTAAAAGACAATGATGTTTTGGCCTTTCATATTACCGACCGTAATTGAGGCTTTTCTCCATCTACTGGTCTAAAAAGTCACAAAATGTTGTCGGCTGTTCTCACTTTCTCCTCCTTCCTTCCAACGTTCCTTGTTCCTCCTCTTCTTTCTGTACTTTAATCTTACAGTGAGTATCTATAACTGTGCGATATACTAAAAAACACAAGAAATTACATCATTGTCTGCCCTAATTCCGCCGCATACTGCTCTCCTTGCTCGGGTCTTTTCCTTGTTAACTGTGGTTCTGATTTGTGGGTTTGTTCGGTCGCATGCTGCTTTCCAAGCTTTTACCTCCTCTTTCCCCTTGTTCTTTTTTTTTTTTTTTTTTTTTTTTTTGTGGGTTCCTATTTGTGGATTGTGGTCAAGTTTTGCAGCTCGGGTTTCTTCCATTCTGAATTTGGGCTTCCGGTCGATTTTCGTTCCTGTTTGTGTTATGTGCGCCCTATTTCGTTTAATAATGCCGAATAATCTCGCTAAGGATTTTTGTTTAGTCTAGTTTCTAAAAAAGAACCTCCATTTCCTTTGCATGAATTGCACTTTCTGAGCAACCTTCTTTGTTTTGAAAGGGGGCAACTTTTATTTTCAATGGAAATATCATTTGTAAGACTGAGAGGAAAAAGACCATCCAAACAGAAAAGGGCTTGAGAAAAAACTGAGACAGAGCATTGATTGAAAAGATAGGGGAAAATTAATTTGAAACAGATAGAAAATCTAGTTATAATTAGAAACAATGTTATGAAGACTGGATCGGAGTTAGAAAAAGATATACGAAGGTTAAAGGAACATTGTACATTACCATTTCGTGAAGTCTCCATTTTAACGTACCCTTGAGAAAATAATCAATACGATTAACTTTCTAATCTAAGACCAGGGGGGCGGATACGATTTGCTAAGTAATTTCACATCAATTAATATTATTGCAAAAACAACGGACAAGGTCGATATGTCCGAGTGGTTAAGGAGACAGACTTGAAATCTGTTGGGCTTCGCCCGCGCAGGTTCGAACCCTGCTGTCGACGCTTCGTTTTTCTTCTTTTTTATTTTTATCTTCCATACTGCGTAGCCTTTCCTTTCTCTTTTGATTATTATTATAATTATTACTATTGTGTGTGTGGATGATGTGGCTTATTTAATTTACTTGACTTCCTGAGATTAGATCTTATGTGTTTTGTAAGACTGTGCTTGTGTGAGACAATTATAGATCCTTGTTCATAGTTTGGAATTAATCTTGTGGTTTCTTGTCTCTTTTCTACTTAACACTCCTCACTGATTTTGAAAGTGACAGTTGATGAGCTTGGGTTTAAGAGAAGGAGTTGCAGCTTGTTCACTTTGGGAGTTCTTTGGCCAACAAAAGCGGGAATGAGTTGCAAGTGGGATATTTCCGGTGAAAGTCTTGGTACTCTGGCGAGCCTTCTATTTGTCATTTCTCAAGGAGACAGTACAATGATTCTGATAACATTAGTGTGATCTTGAATTTGAGCTCAAAACATATTGTATCAAAGAAGAGTGTTTGGAGCAAGTTTTGAGTGTTTTTTTTTTTTTTGGCTACTTTTGGAGATTACATTTTACATTAGTTGTGAAATCTATTGTACGACTCATTGTAATCTCAACAATATGTATTGTATTTTTTTTTTAACATTTACCAATATTATTACTGGTTCATTCTCGATTAATTCAGGTGGTGGTGGTGGTGGTGGTAATAATAATAATAATAATTATTATTATTATTATTAATTATTATTATTATTATTATTGTTGTTGTTGTTGTTGTTCTTGAAGGTATAAAAAAATTACCAAATTAATATCAATCACATATAAATACATGATTATATAAATCTCCCAGGAACAAGTTTATATGAATACATGAGATGTCGTCAATATATTTAAAATCTAATAATAAAGACGTATATCTTCTTTTAATTAGATTGAATGATTCTCAATTCCAAATTTGAGGTACCAAGTGGATACACTCTTTTTTTTTTTAAGTACAATTACAAATCTGTATTATAACAGTACAAATGTACATAGTTATAATCCTACTGAAACACAGCTCTAAGAAAATCAAAAATACGAACCCACATATAGTGGTAATACACACTACAATAAAATGTAAAAAATATCTCATATAGGGGAATCAAATCTGAGAACCTCTAAGTCTCAGTAAACACAATAAACACAATAAACAATTCAATTAGTTGTCTCGTCTTTTTTTTTTTTTTTTGTTATTTAACTTATGTTGTCTGCTGTCTGCTGACCTCAAGAATCATAGGTAATTATTGAATTTTTCATTAAAAATAACATATTATCCCACTATTCCCTCCTTAATCAATCAATTAAGATGCTAGTTGAAATTATGATTTTGTCCATTTAAT
The DNA here is from genome assembly GCA_963692815.1 of Nyctanthes arbor-tristis. Taxonomy (NCBI): domain Eukaryota; kingdom Viridiplantae; phylum Streptophyta; class Magnoliopsida; order Lamiales; family Oleaceae; genus Nyctanthes; species Nyctanthes arbor-tristis. The sequence continues at coordinate 24,016 of CAVNYN010208525.1, read as the reverse complement.
AAGATCATGCTACCTATTCCATGCAACATTAACGTGGAAATAATTAATTACTTTCCGGTCTATGAGAAGAGAATACACACTATGGGTCACAAATATACAAAAAAAGGGGGAAAACACTTATGAAAGACTTTAATTAAATGCTAGTAATTTCCTGCCAATGAAGCCTAGCCCATTTGATTAGAGGACTAGACTGAAGTACTGAGACCTAGAGGTTTTAGGTTCGATTCCCCTATATGGGGTATTTTTTTTCATTTGATAGTAGTGTGCATTTCTACCGCATGTGAGTTTGTATTGTTGATTTTTTAGCGATGTATTTCAGTAGGATAAATATTTATGCGAATTTGTACTGCTATGACACAGATTTATAATTGTACTTGGGGGAAAAAAGGGCTAGTTATCTGCTTTGGGTATGTTCTTGTGTATGTATATGGTCTTAATTTTGATAGATAGAAGAATTAATCTTCAATTCCCAATGAAGTGGCTAATATATGGCCTCTCATTGCACTGTCGTTTGGGAATATATACATTGAGCTATAATTACTACTAAATTAATGCTACTCCTTCCACTGCCCATATCCCATAGAAGTAAATCAAGAGCCAACACTTGTCATTAACTCTATGTTTCTTGCACTAAATGGAAATCCATATTAGCCCTAGCCAGGTTTCGTTGTACGATTGATCTTTATACGTAGAAATGAACCTCAAACTCTCAGATCAAATCAGACAGTGTTTGACATATACTTGTTAATTAGTTTGTCACAATCGGATCAGTAATCTTGTTTCATGACATCATACTATAATAGTTATGATCGAGTAGTGCATATACATGTTCGAACTGTTAATGAGTGCACCATATTATATATTTGAGAAAGGAGATCACTACTTGCTATTGGACATTATCATCAAGATTTGAGCTGGATTTTGAAATTTTAAGAGCAAGATATTAATAGTTAGTACAATTCATGCTTTCAACACAGATAATCTGAGTGAGGCAGGTGAAAGCTGTCTCTCTCTTTCTATTTGATTATATATATATATATATATATTTTAAGCTGTTGGCTTAAACCCATCCATTTGGCATCTTTGGCATCTTTCTTACAGAGCCACCCAATCTTTGCGTTCCTAAATAATAATATATGTAATATTAATGCAAATTATATATGGGACACTTTGTCGTATACTTTAATGATGTCTTTTTCTAATAATTTATGGCGACTAAGTAACAAATATCCCAGTTCTTTTGTTTTCCAGCTCATGTTGGGCCATTTCCAGTATATGAAAATCGTGAATGTGTTTTATATATATTGTTTATTAAAACTGATAATATTCACGAGTGAGGTGCGTTGATTTTGATTTGAATGTACAATTTTTTGGTACAGTTAAACTTTTTATATAATGAGGTGATTTAATATTTATATATACAAGTTCATTGTATCGATCGACTCTTATTACAAATATCTGTTTCTTGAACATACGGTTGAAATTCATATATCATCAGGGGTTGGTTGGCTGTCTAATTTTTCTCACTTTGTGCATGAAAAAATGGTCCTCTCTTATTGTGTTTACCTCTTTTGGAACTGCAATTTGAAGCAGGATGCATGTGAAAATTATACACCAAAAGGTTGAAAGGGTACAATACAATATATCAAATGAAAATCTAATTATATTGGAAATTTAGTCAATTTCAATTCCAAAATTAACCATCGACTTAATTCCATGCACAATCAAATATGTTAGATAATCACATGGCCTGGAAGACACTGGACTTGAAATTCTTAAGTAGGGACGGACCTAAGATTTTTAATGACAAGAGCTACGTGATTAGAAAAAAAGAACAATCAACAAAGGTCAATATAAAATTTCAAAATTTTTTCGGACAGACACAGGGTTGAAGCCCACGCTAGCCCATCCTAGATCCGTCCTCATTTTAAAGCAATCTCTTGTTTCATGACATCAAGATTTTTATTGTTAAAAACTGATTGGACATGTAAGTTTGACGTGACGAAAAATTAGTTGAAAATCAACGCATGAGACGTTTTTCTTTATTTGCAAATAGTGGGAAAACTCATGCAATGCATGGCAGTGCGGGCCTAGTCAAGTTGCATGCAATAATGCAGCTTAATTTACAATTTATTATGGGGGAATGACTTCTCACTCTAATTAATTATTACGTCGAAAGTGAAAGAAAAAAGGGGTGGTTCTTTTAAGCCTTACCTTTGATTCCCTCTCAATAATTATTGTTTTAGATGCAATATTATGTGCATGCTCAAGTCACATCAAGTTTTTAATGGAGGCTTGTGATTCCCCTTTGATAAAGGAAAGAAAAGAAACATCGCTTTATTTTCTTTATTATTATTGAGAAGCGTCAATTCAATCGCTCTGAATTGATTTCAGAGTTTATTGAGTTGATCTTTAGCTATATGAAATGACGAAATCCCTCTATGGAACTTTGGCAGCTCGATATCTTTCTCTACTATTTTTTCGCCGCACCTTTTTCTAATGGCAATGCACCCGTTTGTAGGATTACGTACTTTTAATGACATGTTAAATTATAATTGTTTCGTCTAATTTCCAAGAAAGGTTTTGCATAACGCGTTGGAGTTTTGTACGCCGTGTTTTTGGTGACGTGGCGTTCCAAACAAGAATTCCGGTTTATTTTCTGGCAAACCCCTGTACTTATGTATGATCTGCAAATAATAATAAGAAAAATCATTGACCCAAATAATATCGACATATATATATATAAATAAATCTTATAAAATTGGGGAGTAGTTAGGTTTTCAATTTTTAATTCCTATATATTATAATGTTAAACCTTAAAATATTTTGTATACTGTCCAAATACACCCATTTCTTTTCATCTTGGAGCAGTTAGCCTTTCTTGGGGTCAAATGTTTGTTTTTTCTTTTAGTCATTTTATGTTATGGCCCATGGGGTGTCTTTCAACCATAGTTATTAGACCCAACTCGGACATTGAACCGGCCCAAGACTTAGGTCATTGGTTCACTAGTTCAACCAATGACTCAACGGTTGAACTAGCGGGTCAATTCCAATCAACTCGTTGAATTATTTTTGACAAGTATAGCATGAATAATTGTCATTGGTGTCAATTTTACTATAATTTCATAATTAAATATCATTACGCACAAGTAAAATTGAAACCAATAAATATCCTTTAGATATAATTCACCTTAAATTGAAATTTTTGGCCTGTGATTATTGGATGGCGAGACTGCATCGAGATAACGACGATGAAAAATTGGTATTAGGTGAAAAATAGATGTTAAAAGACGTTAATTAACCATTGAGTTCTAAATTTCCTTGATGTGCAACAACCCATGCGGTTCTTCGGTTTTCGGGTCACTGGTTCTTTGAGAAACCCGCCGGGTCAGCTGAGTCAACTTCGGTTCAATTGCGTATTGCTAATCAATTGTTAACCGGACCGGACACTTAGCCGGGTCACCAGTTTTCCGGTCTGACCGGCCGATCCGGTCCGATTTTGATAACTATGCTTTCAACCATGAGTCTTGAATATCTAGAGACCACTCTTCTTGTTTTAATAGTTTTTAAATAAGTAAACATCGTCGTACTTTTGGAAGTTCACTTTTTGTTCAAGGAAAATCAAATCTAGTTTGAGCAAGTTAAAGCGTAATAATGGTTTACTCGGCTCGAGAGCAAGTCACGTATAATATGAGACGCATATATGTGAACAACATTTCTAGTCTGATGGAAAATGTGATATAAGATTATTAGATAACGAGATATAAGAGACGAGGATATGTTTTTTTATTCATGGCGACGTTATGATAAAGTTGACTAAGATACCATTAAGAAAAAGGTCTGACAAAGGTGAAAACCATCCCTGTTAAGGGGGCCAAATTCCAGGTGTGTCAAAGCTTGTGATTCTTGTACATAAACTGTGTACTTATAAGTTTGAATCCTCTCTGCACAAATCTTTTTCTGTCATTTCAAGCCATTAGAATTCTAATTTCAACCGAACTCTCTTCTCTATCATTTTCTCCTTTTTACATTCTACAAATGGTGTGAAGAAATTCTCTTTCTCTGCAATGTTTACAGTATTCAGCAGAAAGTTTAGGGGCATCTGCTCTAGACTGGGATGGCCGGTTCGACGCCGTTCCAAGCCAAAAATTGTGATTAAGAAGTTTGGAAGATCCAATTCCAGAACAAGAAATGATCCAAGTCAATCAAACATTATTGGTTCTGCTGTGATTCATCCAAGTAATGAATCAGGAGCCCTGAAATCCAAGAAAGGTTCAGTGCGTTTGGCTACATTTAATGCTGCCCTCTTCTCCATGGCACCTGCTGTCCCAGAGTCGGAAAAGCCCACAGCAAGTTTTGAGACTGGAAATGAAAGTTTCTTGAAGGAGAGCAATGGATTCGAGTACGATTTCCGGGCAAAATCCATGAATGATCGTCCCAAGAGTATACTAAAGCAGTCTCCATCACGTTCAGTCTCCATGAATGCATCAGAAGGTCTCTCTAAGCAACAGAAGTTTGTGAAATCAAGATTGCGGGTTTCTATCAATTTACCAGATAATGAGATATCCTTGAAGAGAAGTGGGCAGTCGGGCTTTTCTGAAGGCGAAATCACTCCGTCTCCCAGTAGCAATAGTAGCATTGGTAGAGTTTGGAAAGGGAAGGCTCCATTAACATATAGCAAAGCTACATCGTTAAGCGCCATAAATGGAACGGATTATCGCAGCTTTACAAGTACTCGGACGGCTCTTGATGTTCTGAAAGAGTTGAATGCAGATATATTGGCTTTGCAGGATGTGAAGGCAGAAGAAGAAAAAGAAATGAAACCTTTATCAGATTTGGCTAAAGCTTTAGGAATGAATTATGTTTTTGCAGAGAGTTGGGCGCCTGAATATGGGAATGCAATTTTGTCCAAATGGCCTGTTAAGAAATGGAAGGCTCAAAAGATCTTTGATGATACTGATTTCAGGTTTGTGATAATTCCTTCAATTCTTCCTCTTATACATGTTTTTTCCTTGTCATTTTAATGTTGAGTTCTTAGTTTTAGGGGGTTGAAGTTGAAAATTTGCTTTAGTTAGGTAAAATCTTGTTTCTTGAGTACTGCACCACACTGGGCTTTAAAAAAAATTTGCAGATCATGTGACTCCATGTTATTTTCACAGTAAGAGACAGAAAGGAAATTTGGAAGCCATGTGATATTCTTGTTATTTGACGCAGGAATGTTTTGAAAGCCACCATTGACGTTCCTCAGGTAGGAGAAGTCGACTTCTTCTGCACGCATCTTGATCATTTAGACGAGAACTGGAGAATGAAGCAGATAAATGCAATAATCCAATCAACTGACATACCACACATTTTAGCAGGAGGCCTAAATTCTCTTGATGAAACAGATTACTCCCAAGAAAGATGGACAGATATTCTAAAGGTTAGTTTCAATTCTTGTTACCCCAGGAAACAGTCGACGCACTTTTCCTCCCATGTGATTAAAAATTCGAGCTTACTTATGGCACAGTACCATGAAGAAATGGGAAAGCCAACTCCCAAAGTTGAGGTGATGAATCACTTGAAGAAGGAGCAATACACAGATGCAAAAGATTTTGCTGGAGAATGCGAGTCAGTTGTTATGATCGCCAAAGGACAAAGTATGAAAATTGCTAATTGCTTTATTTTTCAAATTCATTAATCTCTTATTAGTGTTGATGATCCTTAATCTTGACTACTTTTGGTGCAGATGTACAGGGCACTTGCAAATATGGGACTCGAGTCGACTACATATTATCATCGTCAAATGCCGTATACAAGTTCGTCCCCGGGTCTTACTCAGTTTTGTCTTCGAAAGGGACTTCTGATCATCATATAGTGAAAGTTGATGTAATGAAATTAGATAGCAATCCTCAACAACATGTTCATAGGAAGGGAAGGCAGTCAAAACAGAGAATTGTTAAGATATCACAATCTTCTTCTCCATCAAAGGGTATATGGAAAACACAATCTTGAAATGCTGATATATAAATAGTACAAGGTTTCTTTTTCCTTTCTTTTCTTTTTTTTTTTTTTTTTTTTGACTATTTATTTATTTAGCTAATTGTTTCTTAGTCATCAGAAACTAAAATCTTGTCAGTTGTAGTATTTAGTATATTGTATACCAAACATGTCATGCAAGAGAGATAAAGAGCAAAAAGGTTTTTCAGTTGCTTCCAAGCTTCTACACCCAATGTTAGAATGATCTTGGCCAACGGTTACTCAGCTGATCACCCAACAATTTTTACATACTACTTGACCAAAGATTCAAAAGATTAGATGATCTAAGTCACTGTGTTCTGAGTAATTGTGCCTCCCTATATAGGCATATTGCCTCTTTCAATAGTCTGAGCTCTTCTTACTTGGCGGACGGGTAGAAATACATTCCAACAAGGTAGAATCACCAGTGATTTCTCCCAACTGCGGATACAAGTTTACCTCCAGCCATAGAGAAGGCATTAACTGTAGGGTGGTCGACCACAATAAACTCCCACTCCAAATCCTCCAAACGCTGCCTGGATTTTGAACCTTTCACTTGATCATCAAGAATTTCATCGTGCTTGAACTAATTACCCTCATCAGCAGCAATATTCTTATGATCACTCAATTCTGTCAAATTTTCATGGCTATGATCAGTATCAGTGCAATTTTTTAGACCATTCAGAGTGACAACTTTTTGACGAAAATTATTGTTGAAAAGTTTAACTGAAAGATAATATGCGGTTGAATCTTTACCTTCAGATAGAATGATGCCCCTATCAGCAGACAACCTAGGACTAACCCAGACGGAGAAACCTCAAGGAAAAGGCATCAGGCATGCTTAGTTGCTTACAATGTTAATCACGGAATAATGTTATAAAACTAATGAACGGAGTTCAATGCTGAGATTTACCAATAAAAGCTCTATTAATGCAGCAGTGCACCTATTGCAGTGATTATAACCTCAAGAGTGAAGAAATTAAAAGAAAAAAGAAAGAAAGAAAGAAAAAAGAAAAAGAAAAAAAAAGACACTAATTTCTCATAAAAAGTTACTTTTTGTGAGGTTAGCATTTAGCAACCTGAAGAATAGCGCATATTATGGTTCCAACATCGGCTGGGAACCCTGAGAAATTGCAGTTGATAAATACAGATTGATAGTATGATGACATTTAAAATTTGAAAAAAAAAAATGGAAGGAAAGACACTAGTTTTACTTCTTGTCTGTCAGAATTTTGGCCCCCAAGTCTTGGCAATGCTGCTTCAAACTCTTTTTGATATCCATTTTCTGCTTATGCATAATTTGACATGCTTTTAACTACATATAGAAATTGAAGATACAAACAAGAAAAGGTTTTATATGGAGCCATGTGTTTATACTGTTTAGAACAGAATCGTGCTACATTATACTTTGAACATGACCCTTCATGTTGACATCAAACTCCAATACTCTACAGAAGTTCCGTGAGATGACTTGGGAATCTTTCAAAGTAGACTTTATTTCATGCCTGTTGCAAGATGTGTAGGTTGATTTTTAGTCTTTGAAAGATGCTAAGGTTAAGAAGACAAAGATGTTTCATCAGATAAAATTAAAGATTAATGGTTCCTTGGAAATTATTAAGAAATGGTAGCTGATGGTTTGCTGCTGATCCAGCAGTTCTAGTTTCTTCATTCTTTAATCCTACTTGATATCTTGACTAGCAATAATTTGATTTTGAAGTAAAACATCACAAACAACAAGTAAAACTTCGAATTATTGTAAACTCTTGTCAGTAGGATAATTTTGATTTTTAAGAATTCAAATCAAGATACATATTTTGTTTCTTTATTATGTTTCGTGATGTGACTGTGACGAGTTTCTTAACATGGAAATGAGTAAAGTACGAATGTGATGCCACAGATTTGCAACATATCTTCGCCTACCAAAGACCTTTGAAGCTCTCACCTGTAACTTTACAATTCTTCTGTTTGTAAAGAAATTCTCAAAGATTATTATTAATCTATGTAGAATACAACAAACATTGATTGTGAATATCAGTTTACAAACTGAACCAAGTCACTCAATCTATATAAGGTGGAAGACATTCTGGTACCTATCCACAGAGTAAAACCTCTTTGATCCTCCATTCCCTAAAGGACTGCTTATACATTCATGATGAATTGATCGAGAAACCAACCATTCCCAGAAATTGGTCAAGAAAACCTTGACATATCAAATAGAGTCAATTTGTTAGTAGAAGAACTTGTTCTTGAAACAACCCAATATCCTTGAGTCGGTTTCCCACAACTCGCTAGTGAGTAGCGACGGAACACATCCAGCGAGTGTTCTTGATGATCTTCTATACCATCCCATCATCCTCTAATTCGAGTTTGAGAAACATTGAACAGAGATGTAAAATATGTGTCAGAAAATTGGAATCTGTCTCTCTCGACCACACAATTTTGGTAGCAAGCTATAGATAAATTAAGGCCTTCCTTAAATAGGATTCTATTATGAACCATAAACGTTAACCTTACTAATTCCAGCACTTCGGTAAAACTCAACCCCTACAATTCAAATATGGATAAGTTCCAAGACTTCTTCTGTAATTTCTACTCTATTTTCAGTTCCAAGTACCAAAATTAAGAAGCATGGTACTAGCAGCGCTTATTAATTAATTCTTATACCAATACTAATGTCATGTAATGATACAAATTTTCAACTTTTGAATACCAATGATCTTTTCCAATATAAAATTTGCCAAAATGTTGGAATCTGCTGCCCGGTCGGGCCTTCAGTTGTTTATGAAGCATTTATCTTCGCCTGTATCTGCTCCAGAGTTCTTCCTTTGGTTTCAGGAACTACTTTGATCACAAATAAAATGGCAAGAACGTACACTGCAGCGTAAAGAATGAAGGTTCCTACAATCATCATATGACCAAAAAAAAAAAAAAAACATGTTAATCAGGTTACGACAGCCTTTTGCATTTCTCCTAGGTAGATTGCTTGTTTAGGAAGATATAGCTGAAGTGAAGATGTTTTGATTCATTTTCTTACCAGGGGAACTCCAGGTCATGAGAAAATTGAATGTGTAAGAACACACCCATGCGCCAAACCAGTTCACGAGTGTTGCAAGGCTTCCTGCTACCCCTTTAATGTTTATTGGGAATATCTACAGGAAATGTGATTGTTAGACTAAATTGTCTTTAATTAGTCTGTGTATGATGATTTTAGATTAGCTAGTTATCATACCTCGGACATCACTACCCAAGGAACTGCTCCCATTCCTATTGAAAATGCTCCTATGTATACCTGAATTTGGAATATCATCTCGTCTTAGATCAAACACTGAGTATCTGTAAGTGAGAAGAAGTTACTGGTCGGCATTGAACTTACTAGTATGCCTGTTACAGCTAGTGCTGGTGCTGCATTCAGTGCTATTTGGTGCTCCTGTTACATGATATAAACCGTTCTGAATGACAACCTTTTGACAAATATTATCATTGAGACATTTATCTAAAAGATAATACAGTTGAATCCTTACCTTCAAATAGAATGACGCTCCCATTAGCAGACAACCTACGACTAGACCGAATGAAGAAACCTGAAGAAAAAGGCACCATGAAATGCTTACAACGTTAATAATAATGTAATAATATGTCATAAAATAAATGGTGTTTGGCACTGAGATTTACCAATATAAGTGGTTTTCTTCCTGCTCTATCTATTAAGGCCGCACCTATCGCAGTGATTATAACCTAAAAAATAATGATCAATGTAAAAAAATTGAACTAATTCCTCATAAGATATGACACTTTTGTGAGGCTGGCAACCTGAAGAATAGCATATATTATGGTTCCAACATCAGCTGGAAATCCTGAGAAATTGCAGGAGACAAATACAGATAAATATATTGATATTAGATCCAGAAATTCAGATCTTGCTCGAGAATATTGTAAATAAAGTGAAATCATTCATCCAACATTTACCTGCAGACTCAAAAATGCTACTGGTGTAGAAACAAATTCCATTGATACCTCCAAATTGTTGAGCAACCATTAGTCCGACCCCAATCTGAACAGTATAGACAAGATTAAACTTAGCATGCATTTACTACAGGATAACATTATCTACCGCAACCAACTTTCAGAGAACGAGAAATAAAACTAAAGACTTACAGTAACAGAGCTCAGGTATCGTTTTTGAAATAAGTCGAATATTTTGGCTTTTGGAAGCTTCTCAAGAGTTTCTATATAATCCTGCAGAAGAAAAACAGTTTCCATTTGGATATTGTAATACATGTAAATAATGAAGAAACTGGGATTTGCAGTATGTACTTGGATCTCTGCTGCCTCTTCAGCTATGTCAGCATTTTTGCCCCGAAGTCTTTGCAATGATGCTTCAAATTCTTTTTGATTTCCATTTTTCGCCTGTGCATGATTTGACATCATTTCAACTACATATAACAATTTCAAACATTCAACACAAGACATAGCATTTTAATGTGGCATTTCCTACCAGCCATCTTGGAGATTCTGGAATGATAATGAGGCCAACAAGCAAAACAGCACATGGGATTATTCCTGCAGATTCTCGACAAATTACTAGTTTTCTACATGTAAGTCCTGTCGTGTGTCCATATCAAAAATCCCAGTTCTTTGGGTTGTTCCGGAATGGTATATAAATTAGCCCAAATCTTATGATTTACCTATTATTGCTAAAGCTCTCCATGTTAAGAATGTGCCAATGATGAAGGAAACTGATACTCCTGTGCAAATCATGAGCTGCAGATTTAAGAATGATAGAAGGATGAGGCTCAAGTTCCAACAATAGACATATCGCATCATCCAGTATGGTCTACTAGAGGGCATTTGTGGTTTCTACCTGGTTTAAGGTTGTCAAAGCTCCTCGTAAATCTTTGGGAGCGATTTCAGCAATGAACACCGGTACCTAACAGCGTATGAATCAAACAAAATGTCCTGAGTACATACATTTGTATTTCAACCTTACATTATCCTGATTTGAAAAGAGAACAAATTTTACCACATACGAAAAGACCCCCATGCCATATCCCGTTGCTAGTCTCCCGATGTCCAGAAGCACAGCTCCCTGTTGTAATTTTTTTGAAAATTTTCACTATCAGTGATTAACAGAAGAAATTTTCCACAGGAAGTACAGAAATATAGACCTTGGCAAAGTATATGGCTAGCCACCCCGCTACACTGAATCCACTCGACACTGTCATTGCCTGCACGCATTTCATATCACACAAATCTTTTCGTCAGTAAGATAATCTTCAAAAAAGTGGTTTCTGTTCATATATAAATATAAGAATTTCCACAAGCTTACCCCTTTACGGCCTATATAATCTGCAATTTTACCACTTGTAATTGCTCCAATCATTGCTCCAAAAGTCAGTATGGAGCCAAACAACGAGTACTGCAAAGGAACTCAGTAGAGGAATGCAAATGACCGGCTTAGATATGAATTTTTGGTCAATCCAAATTTTACAAATATGTACTAAAGGAAGTCGATTCAGTTTATAACAAGAAGTCTGTGGATGGCAAGCAAATATTGGATCAATCTATAAAATATGGTATGTATAATTAACTAACCTCTGCTAAGGATAAACTCAGATCATCCCGGATGGCAAATTGCGTAGGTGAAGAATACCCAGCCTGAAACAGGGAAAGAAAGCATTGATCATAAGAAGAAAAAAAACACTATAACACTTTTCCAGACGAAGGTAAGCGACTTTTGGCAAGTGATCTTTGTGAATAAGAAACAGACAACTAACTTAAAAGAAACTCAAAAATAATAGCTGAATACTTACACAAGTTCCAAATGAATAAGAACCACAAACTGCGATAAATGTACTGAGGTAGACCATGCATCTGTTCTCCTTGTCTAGCACCTTGTCTCCGTTCCTTTTCTCATTTTCTGCTCCCTTCTCTTGAGTAATAAGGGGGGCCCGAATTTCTTCCTGCAAACTGTTTTCAGCTTTCTCTATATCCTGATTCATAGTCATGGCTCTCCTCTTCTCTAGTGGAGTTGCTAAGTGTATGTGTATATAGGATATACTGTGTATTACTTATCCTTGCCAGGAAAATTGTTCTGTGCGGATATGCCCAAAGAACAAATATTTGGAAATCGAAGATACAAACAGGAAAAAAGTTTTAGATGGAGCCATATGTTTATACTATTTAGAACAAAACCGTGTTTATATTATATAGGACCTTCATATTGATATCGCACTTTTTATATCAATATCAATAGTGATGGCAGAGGGAAATCCCGCAAAATAGTCCAACTAAGGAAATAGATCGGACTCGGAGCCCGATCTCCAAGCGCACAGCGCAACCCCACCTAATACAGGTCAGGTCTTTTTTTTTTTAAAAGGAAATCAGCACGTCAGTCCGGATATCGTTAATGCTTTCAACATTAAACGCTCAACTTGTCCCACATAAGACAATATTGTGTAGAAATTAAGTTCCGTGAGATGATTGGGTACAAGAAGATATGTCACGAAAAATCTAATGCTATTAAGGGATAATACAAAATTTCGACATATATTAAAGTAACTTTATTCCTTGTCGTTACAAGATGGCCAGGTTAATTAATTAATCATTAAAAGATGCCATGGTTTAAAAGACAAAGATGTGCCATCAAATAAAATTAAAGATTAATTAATGGTTCCTTGGAAATCATTTGAAAATGGTAGCTGATGGTTGGCTGATGAATCTAGTTGTCTCCTCAATAATTGAATGAAGGGCTGTTTAAATTTCCTCCTTGTTTAATCCCACTTGATTTCTTGACTGCCAATAATTAGATTTTGACGTAAAACATGACAAACAAAAAGGAACTCTGTTCAATTTATAAAGATAATCAAGATAGATCTTGTTTTCTTATTCTGTGTTATCACGTGATCGCGAGGTTTTTAACATGGAACATGAGTAAAATACAACTGTGATGCTACAAATTTGCAAAATATCTTCACCTACCAAAGACCCTTGAAGCTCTCACCTATAACGTTACAGTTCTTCTGTTTGTAGAGAAACCTGTATTCTATCAGTACATGTATACACTCATAAAACTGAATAAACAGTAAAAATTTTGAGGAACGGGGAGCCCATTACAAATCCACTCTAGCGCATAAACGCAGACAGAGGAAAGAAAAGGATATATGTATACAGTAAATGAGATTTAAGAAGACACCGATCTTCTGGCTGTCCTTCGCCCCTGAGCATTTTGTGTATAAACTGTTTCAAGATACAAAGCTTCAATGTGCATCCAAAAACTGCAGTGGGATCAAAATTTACTAATGCTCTGCTCAAACAACATTTACCAAATCATTCAGTTTCGACTTCCAGCCAAACTGTATCTCTTCTAATAAAAATAGCACAAAATTCTTCCAATTCTCCAACATTCTCATTATTCTATGTACAATAATCTTGATCTTTCCAACAACAAACATTGATTCTGAATATCAGTTTACAAAAAGGTGTTGGTTATTCTACTTCACCAAGTCATTCAATCTATCTAAATGAACAAAAGAATCAGCTAGTAATAGCAATTTCAAAGAAGGAAATTGCAGTATAGAGTTCTATTTGTATTCCCATTCCGTACCAGTGGATCCCTGCATGTATTACCTACCGTCAAAATTCTCATTGTCTTCCGTTTGTATCTGAGAACGGTCTTCCTCAAATGTATAAGGCTGATAGCCAGCAGGAGTCGACAAATTGCCAGAACCACTGCTGCTTGCTAAACGCTCAATATCATCAATATTTGCAATCAGAGATATTGGTCTTTCAGGAATTGACGGAACTGGTACATCGGTGTCCAATAATTTAACAACTTGATCCATTGTCGGCCTAGCATATAATTGTGGATGTGAACAAAGAACGGCCACCAGCACATACTTCTCTACAACATCTGGGGCACCCAAATCTGGCATATCTTCAACAACATCCAGTGTTCTCCCATCCCTAACCAGAGTCCAAGCCCAATCCGTGATGAGTGTAGGTTGGCCATCATTAACTGCCATCAGTGCCTTCTTCCCACTTAAAAGCTCAAGAAGCACTACCCCGAAGCTATAAACATCACTTCTCTCAGTCAATTGTCCATACAACGCATACTCAGGTGCCACATATCCCATTGTCCCAGCCACCCTAGTACTCAAGTGAGTCATTCCCTCTGGGTTAAACTTTGCCAAGCCAAAGTCCGCGACCATAGGCTCAAACCTCTCATCCAAGAGTATATTACTAGCTTTGATGTCTCTATGAATAATGGCCGGTTGTGCACCGTAATGCAAATAAGCCAACCCTTTAGCTGTCCCAAGTGCTATCTTTTGACGAATAGGCCAACTCAACTTCTTATCCACCAACCCAAACAGATGATCATGAACACTCCCGTTCTTCAGCAAATCACACACAATTATCCTTTGATGACCTTCGTAAGGGGTTGTTGCGGTACAGTACCCTCTCAATGCCACCAAATTCACATGTCTGACACTGGCAATAACTTCCACTTCATGCGTGAAACTTGCATCACCAGAAGCAGCACAATTCTTGAACCTCTTCAGTGCCACTTCCGAGCCATCCGGCAACACTCCCTTGTAAACATTCCCATACCCTCCTCTCCCAATTATATAGTCCCTAGAAAAATTCTTTGTGGCAGCCTTAATTTCATCAAACGTGAATCTAATTAATGTAGTACTCCCACTTATCGACTCCAGCCCAGACCTTAAATCATTCTCATTATTCACACATGTCAATTTCCGCTTCAGAAATTTCTTCCTTCTTCGGTGGAAAAACCAAAACCCTAAAAGCCCTATAATCAAAACCACCCCACATACCGACACAACTACAGGAATCACAACCTTTTTCTTCTTATTACCTCTTGGACTGGGCGACGTAAAATAAAGATTAAATAAGCACTTTGCCGTACCTTCGTCGGTGGGGCCATAGTGATTTGCAAAAGCCGCCACGTAGATGAAAGGATAGGCCGTACAGTCGGAGACATTCCCAATTGAGGGGCCGGTGAGATACGAGGCTTGAAGGCGGGAAAGGGAAGTAGTACATGAGGCACAAGGGGAGTTGTTGAGGAGGGACTGGTTACATGCTGAAACGACGTCGTCGAGGACTTTCTCGGGGATGACCGATTCGAACTCCGACCGGGTGGTGATGTTCATACAGCCACGGGAAATCCACCGCGTCTCAAACCCGCATCGCCGGCGCACGTCGAAGTTTGGTTCAAACTCTTGGAGCAGAGACTCATAAGCCTGCCAGCACGACTCGGCAGAGTCTGGCGGCGGGAGGAAAGAGTTAGTCTGTCGGATGTACTCAGACTCAACAAGTCGCAAACCCTGCTTGATGTACTGGCACACGGATCGGTCATCCACGTTATTGGGCCTCCTCCCTTGCAACACTTTCCGCAGAACTCCGAAATTTAACGGACAACTGCTCGAAACATTGGCGTTTTGTTTGAGAACCCAGTGTGGCTCGTATCGGCTGGAGGTAGAAGAACCCAACAATTCGGAAAATATTGCTAAAAACAGCAAAAAATAAAGAATACGTAACATTTAAATTATGAGTTAAATTGAAGATTCACAGACGGAGGTCCAGGGAGGTTTGTGATTGAATTCTGGAGGTGGGTTCTTGGCGTAACTGATTTGGGAAATGGAATTGGAATTGGAAATGAATAAACTATTCATGAGGCAGCCAAGTTGGAGATTAGTTAGTAGAAGATGGAGAGGTGGCAGGTTCTGGGAAAGAGAGAAGGGAAAATAGGTGGAGTGCCAGGAGTTGACTCTCTTGGCCGGGAAGTTGAATTTTTAGGGGCCACCTTTGTTGTTGAGCTGTGAGTCTGCGACTGTGGGTGAAAAAATGGCGCCATGGCATTGAGGAAATGTGTAGATGGTGAATTTTTGCGCAGCCTAATCTGCAAGTTTGCATAATCATTGTCAAAGAAAGTTCAACAAGCCTTCGGATTTCTAGATGAAATTGCAAAAACGTGATAATAATAAAATAAAATAAATGAGTTTTGTTACCAAACTTCATGGTTGATATGGTGGCGAATTCTACGAGTTTAACAATTAACAATCACCAATAAGAAGGGGCAGTTACTTTTTTATTGATTAATTGATAAGGTTGGCTCAGTGGATACTCGATGGCACTATAAGGGCCCGATGCTTAAATATTTTCATAAAATAAACATATTCAATTCAATGTTTTTTTGAATCTATGTGTATAAATCCCTGCCCTGATTGGAAACGGGGGCGGGGACGGGTTTTGATTCCCCCGCCCCGACTCTGTCTGGAAACACAATTTTTTCGTTTTTGTTTTTTAAAAAAGAAATTTTATATAATATCATTAGGTCTAAATAAATTATTATTTGTATAAAAATTACTTAATTATTATTTATTTATTAAGTCTCAAACATTTTTATTTTAAGAGTCAATTGATACTTTTTTATACACATTATATCTTCGCTTCATTTTACTTCACTTTCGATGTGGGATTCATTTACCTTTACACTATATCAAAATGGGAAAGCGTCCCACATTGGATTTATAAAAAAGTAAAATAAGGCCAACTTATTATAAAAGTTGATGCTTGTGACAAATGTGCATTGGACTAATGGGCCGTGTCTTATGCATGATCTAAATAATTTCCTTATACATTTTAAGTTGGTTAGCCCATTTTTATACACAATATTTTGATTTTGTTTTACTTCACTTTCAATGTGGGATTTCATTTGCCTTTACATCAACATGGGAAGGCATCCCACATTGAAAGTATAGAAAAATAGAATGAGGCCAATTTATTATAAAAGTTGATACTTGTGACACACATTTCTTGAGGTAATGGGCATTGTCTTGTGCATGGTCTAAATAATTTTCTTATACATGTGTCTTCTTGAGCTAATATTTTGCGTGCATGTATTCTAAACTAATAAAAAAAAATTTCGGCGTAGGGTCTAGGATTTTCCCCGCCCCGCCCTAATGCAATCGGGGATCAAGGTGGTCAGGGGAAGCCAAAATCCGACCCGCCCCGTTGCCATCCCTAGCCGTGACAGTGTCTAGCTCACTACTCCAACCCCGAAAATATTCACCTGTCCAATATAGACAGAGCTCACAGTGCGTGGTGTAATTCCACCCACAGTGAGTGGGTGAACATGACTGCCTCCAACCCATTCCTCTAATAGCGTCTGGCTCCGTTAGCGACAGTAACATCTTTAATACATGGTAGTAATTATATAGTAATGTGACAACTAATTAAAAAAATATTTATTTTGCACATTTAAATACTTGACAATGTAATGAACCGCGACAAATATTAATTTATCCAATCACTAAACTTATTTCTATGTCTCACTTTTTTTTAAACAAATTCTCTCTCTCTCTCTCTCTCTCTCAAAATACCAAATAATAATTTGTCAAATATATAATATGAACATTATTACATTAGAGAATTTATTAAATGTAACGTCAATATATTCTTTATCACATATACACTGTCAATATTATTATTATTGTATTATAGATGTTTTAAGTCAACAGTCAAATATTTGATTGCGTCAGCATTGATTAATTAATTACTAAAACTATCCTACTCTCATTTCAAAAAAAATAAAAAAAAATCCTTCTTTACACTTTATAATTAAATATGTTAGCAGTTGATGCTAGACAATGTCAGGAGTTAACAATAAAAACTCACTGAAACTTTAGGTGGTGTTTTTTTCTTTCTTTTCTTTTTTTTTTTTTCAATGTTAGAATTAACGAAGTGAACCCAGTACGGTAACTCTAGTAGTCTGAAATTAACAGAAATTTACTAAGAAGATAGATAAGACTCATATTAAGGAGATAGATGGCGTACGTGACGGAAATCTAACAAAAGCGTCCCCCCGTGTTGGTAGGGCTCAAGATGACGTTTTTGTTAGATTTTCACCACGTAAGTCATAAGGCACTTTAATAAAAGATAGATAAGACTTTATAGTCAGATTGGAATTAACATCTGGTGACCAACTTATTCATTTTTTTTAACTAGTGCAATATGCATTTTTGACAATCAGGGTCAATTATTTTAAACTTTATGCTAAAGATAACTCTTTTATGTTGTTTCGTTGGGCTCTCGAGTCTGGGTCAATTTCTATTCTTTTGAAATTTAGACCCTTATTATTGAAAATGTGTCTGCCAATTTGACTCAAAGTCAGATCAAACCATTAAAAAAAATATTTACAAAAACTCTTTTACCCACAAAAATGGCAAGTCTATTTTTTTACATATCATTAGGGGTATGTCAAAAAACCAGGACATGGTGAACCGAATCGAAACCGGACCGAACGGGCCGGTCTCGATCTGGGCTTTGCTGCCAAAATGAACTGTCCGGTCCAGTCCTGGGTTTTTTTTGAAAATCCAGAAACTGGTCAAAGAGCGGTTTGATTTTTTTTTTTAAATATATAAATTGAAACCTAATTTTCACTTTTCATAATATTCAAGAGGCAAGAATCAAAACTATTTCATTTGCATAGGCACTTGCAAAAAAGCTCATCTTATTTATAAGCCTCAATTATTTGACATTTTACAAAACTTTCAATGTGGGACAATCATCTAAACTTAAAACTAAATAAAGAACCAAGACAATTATTAATTTGCCTCAAAGTCCACAAAATTTCCTTTACATAGCCACTTACACAAAGGTCCATCTTATTTATAAGCTCCAATCATATTATTTTTTTACAAAACTTTCCATGTGGGACAATTAAAAAGTTAAAGCAATACCACTAAATTTCTTTTTCAAGTTGAAATTTTTTCGCCAATAAACTTTTTTAAAAATCATCATTATTATATTATTTTTTAAGTAATAGTCAAGAATAATTGTGTTAATATATAATGTTACTAGAATTTGCAACATTGTAAAGATTTTGTTAAAGAAAATTGTTCATATTTAGAATATGTTTATTAACTCTATTTAAGTTATATGCTATTATTATATAATATATATAAATATAAATATATTTATATATAGACGTGGAGAATTTGTACTTATACATCTTCTCATTTATTTAAGTGGTTTTTTTATTGGTAAAAAATGGGAAATTGATTTTCTTGCTTTTATTTTAAGTGGTAAGTATTATTTATTTTTGACAATTACATTATTTTTGTAATATTTAATCCCTATAAATGTATAATAAAGCAGCCTTTTGAAAATATCAAAATTGTATCGTAAAATTATTAAAATTATAAAGTATATATAATATTTATGATTTTTACATTTATTTTCCAATTTAGGATATATATTTCAAATATTTAATAATTTTAAATTTGTTAAAATAAAAAAAAATGAGAAATACAAGTAAGTCTAGTGCTTTTACCTTACGGAGGCATGTTCATATTTTTGTTGCACATAAAGTCTTTCTATTTGTTTGTTCTAAACTTTGTTTATATGTGTTTTTACGTTACTAAGTCTATAGAAAATTTTTTCACAAGCCTGGAAAAGCCCAGAAAAAATCGAATTCATTACCTGAGCCCGAACTGGGACGGTAACCGTTTGGGCTTGCTATTTTTAGGACCGGGACCTAGACCAAACCGAAGAAATTTGGTACTGTCTTAATCCTTTAAAAACTCGAAATCGAAACCCGTTTGCACAGCTCTACATATCATATCACACATCACTTAAAAATCTACTCTCATGATTGTGTAAAGTCATTTTGTAGACCCATTTTTGTAGACAAAATTTTGTAAAAGCAGACTTTTTCTTCAATTAATTTAGCTGGTATCTCGAGTCTTGGGTCAATTTCAATTCCTTGCAAATTTAGAACCTTATTGTTGAAAGCTAGGTTTCCAATATCAAAACAAATTATATGTAATGGTCAATACTTAAGATTGAATAACGTATAATTATAGGCATTTGTCAACCGTAATATTTGTTATCTTATCGTAAGCTAATACTTGTTGAGAATTAATTTTACAAATTGCCCCCAACCTTTGAGTTAAAAATCAATTGGATCTCCAATTTTTTATAAATTCGCACGATAGATCTTTTTTGTCACTACTCCATTAACTTTTCAATAAAATCACTGTTATACCCTTAGTTTTTTTATTTTTTTAAAAATGTTTAAAAATAATAAAAAATTAAAAAAAAAAAAAGAAAACACCCATCCTATCCCATCCCCAACCACTACTCCTCCAAGATTGACAGCATTTTGAAGGTCTGCTGCCGCTTCTGACAGCTAAAGCTATCAGAAATGGCAGCAGCAGCACAATGGTGGGAAGTCTCTCCCGCGTTTTATACTGCTAGAAATGGCAACACTGATGCCACTTGTTGATTATGAGGTTGGCTACGATTTGTGAAATTAACCCATTTGTTGATTATAAGCTGGATTAATTTCACAAATCGTCCCCAATTTTTGAGTCAAGAATTGTTGGGGCTCTCAACATTTCATAAATTCATACAATACATTATTTTTGTCACTATTCCATTAACTTTCCCTAGAAAATGACTGTTATACGCTTAACTTTTAATTTTAAAAATAAAATATTTAAAAATACTAAAAATAATTTTAAAAAAATTTAAAAAATGAAACACTCACTCACCCCCACTCCACCCCTACGCTCCCAACAACAAGCTTTGGAAATGGCACCAATTTTACTGTCATTTCTAGCACATTTAGCAGTACAAATTCACCCCAATTTTTCTGTAAAAAATGGCAGGAATTTTTGCTTCCATTTTTTGCAACATTTTGTGCTGCCAGGCACCACAAAATGCTGCTCGAAATGGCAGTAGAAATTACTGCCATTTTCGACAGTATTTTGTGCCATTTATGACGGAAAAATAAGGGGGATTCAATCCCCCCCTTTTTGGCCGCTGGAAATGGTAGCATTTCAGCGCCTGTTCTTGGGATAGGAAGGTGGGGTAGGCGTAGGGAGGGGGTGTTTTCTTTTTCTTTTTTAATTTTTTAATTATTTTTAATATTTTTAAATGTTTTGTTTGTAAAATTAAAAAGTTAAGGGGTGTAACTGTCATTTTTATGGAAATTTAATGGAATAGGGACAAAATGACCTATCATCCGAATTTATGAAAGGTTGGAGACCCAAGGGGTCGAAAAAAATATTGGGGACTCAGCCGATTCTTAACTTAAAGGTTGTAGACGCTTTGTGAAATTAACCCTTACAAACTATTTATTAGAAAGAGTAAATTTCACATATCATCCCCAACCTTTGCACTAAGAATCACCTGGGTTCTTAACTTTTTTTTAACGCTCTAGGTCCTTAACCTTTCATAAATATGCACAAAAAGTCCCTCTTAATGGAATTCATCTAAAATTCCATTAACTCATTGGCCAAATTACCTCATACCCTTATCCTTTAAATTTTAAATAAGCGAAAAGAATTTAAAATTTTTAAAAATATATAAAAATAAAAAAAAAATAAACTGAAAGGAGGGGAGGCCCCTACCTCACTGCCATTTCCCAGTAGCTTGAAGCTGACTCTCCCCATTTGTTCTGCTCATTTCCGACAGAAGAATGGGGGGAGTCTCCCTCCCATTTATTCTACCATTTCCAGCAGAAGATTGGGGGGAGTCTCCCCCCATTTTCTGCCGCTAGAAATGGCAGAATAAATGGGAGAGACTCCATTTCCCTGGCAGCAGAATGGGTGGGAGTCTCCCTCCATTTTTTCTACCATTTTCGACGGCAGAAAATGAGGGGAGACTTCCCCCATTCTTCTGCCACCTAGAGGGGTCTCTTCCCATTTTTCTGCCATTTCCTATCGCTTGTCAAGCTGTTGAAAATGGCAGTGAGAGGGTGGCCTTCCCCCTTTTCAGTTTAATTTTTTTAATTTTTTCTTCTTTTATTTTTATAATTTTTAAAATTTTTAAATGCTTTTTTCTTTTTTAAAATTTAAAAGGTAATGGTATTAAGGTAATTTGGCCAATGAGTTAACAGAATTTTGGATAGATTTCGTCAAGAGGGACCTTTTGTACGTATTTATGAAAAGTTGAGGACCCAGAGCGTTAAAAAGAAGGTTAGAGACCTAGCCGATTCTAAGTACAAAGGTTGGGGACGATGTGTGAAATTTACTCTATTAGAACTATTTTATTTATTTGTTAAGTGAATATATTAGAACATTTCAAAATATATAAATAAAATCTACATCATAAGAATATAGGATTGTATAAATCAATCTAATTTTTTAAGTAAAGTTTTCAAAATAAGTTGTTATAATAAGATGATGATAAGATTATTGATAACAATTTGCAGGAATTATTCTTGATATCCCCAACCTTTATCTGATGAAAATTTATTTAATAAAATAGTAAACTAATAAGATGTGAATCAAGTAAACTGCAAAAGCAATTAAAAATTATTTAAAAAATAAATTATTATATAAATAAGACCCCTCGTTTACTTGATGTCGTTTTAAAATCCAAATACTTTTAACTAAAGGGAAAACAAATGAATTATAAAAGACGACATAAGATAATAAATTAAGACAAAAACTATATATAATGGGTAATTATATTACCACCACAACATTTGATTAACACACCACATTTTATTTAAGGGTAATTATATTACCACTACAAATTTTTATTGTTACACAACATTATATTTACACCACAATTACTATATATCTTTTTATAAATAAACCACAATCATTTTATAGTTATAACCTTATCCAAATATATTTAAAAAAAGAAATATAAAACAAAATAAAATGATCTGCACACCACAGTTGTGGTTCTCGTCTTCCACTTTAGCAATGGTGTATCAATATTATTCCGATCGGTTCATCAAGATGCTGCAAAATGTGCTAGAATTTTTACCCAAGCGTTGGCCTCTCTAGTCTCTATTCATTAAAACATCATAGCCAAATTATGCAAGCACAAACAGCTTATTTTAACATATAATTTTGCGCAATTTCCTTAAAGCTTCCATTCTACATTATGCAGGCCTCTCGGTTCTTTTTTATTTTATTTTACAAATATATTTGATAGTAAAATTATTCTAAAAAGTTGAAAACAGATTATGATCCGATTGAAGAAGACGTTCAATAATCAAGAATCCCACCCAACCATTTTGTCAATTCAAGTTGTATAAATAAATAAAATAGTACCCCACTCATTCAGTCTCTTTATAATTTTCTTTAAAAGCATTTTGATTTCTCATGGAAGATTACAACATAGGTATTAATTTTTCCTTAATCTGATATCAAGTATTTTGAATTTTTGGAGGCAAAAAAGAGGGATGAATCATATGGATTTTAAGCTGAACAAAAGAGGTGAAGAGCAAGAAATTTGATGTTTGAATTGCAGACATAAAGGAACTGGGTTGGAGATTATTGACGGGGAAAATCATAAATGTGGTGGAAGAAGGAAGAAAAAAAATTATATCAAGTAAGGTTGTTAATTTGCATTAATGATTTAAAAGTACATTAAAAAATGTGGTGCAAGAAATAAATAATGTAGTGGTAATATAATTACCCTTTATTTAATTACCAAAGAGGTTATTAATAAAATGACATAAATAACCACTACTTAATACAGCCATATTATTGCCAATGATGCCTATCCCATTTGGTTAGGGGTTAGGCTGAGGTACTGGGACCTCGAGGTCCTAGGTTCAATTCATTTATATATGGTATTTTTGACATTTTATTGTAGTCTTGGCGATGTGTCTCAGTAGGATAAATATCTATGTGCATTTAAAAAAATGTATTTAAAAAAAAGCGCATATTATATGTATTTATTTTATTTTTCCCCCTTTCTACACCACATGCATGGAAACCTAATCTAAAATTCAAATTGGAATTTAGGTAACTGAGGAATTTGTACTAATTAAACTAAGATTAATCATGTTACCGTAAACTTGTTCATTTTTAATTCATTTTTTAAACTATGTACCATCCAACCCTTCTCTCACGTTCAGAAATTTCATTTAGTTTTTCATTACTGTAATTTTATTACCATTTATTTATTTTTATTTCTTTCTCAGCAAAACAGGAGAACGGTTATAGGAGTCGGAAACTCTGATTCGATAAAT
>CAVNYN010208517.1:0-25458 GCA_963692815.1 Nyctanthes arbor-tristis | reverse complement strand
ATGTATCTGAACCTCACATTACCATAGTTTCTCACATTGTTTTGAACCCAAGCATTTGCATTATTTTGGTTAGCAGCAAGATTCTGAAGTTGATCGTTTGGTACACCGAGCATGAGCTCAATGTTGGTGCCTCTCAGAGCCTGCAGAGTAGCCTGGTCTGGGTCATAGATTCTCATTCTTCGGATGCCATTCTGGTTGTATAGAGCGACGACTTCTCGCTGAGGTGGCAATCCATTCCCGATCCTTCCATAACAAACTCCTATTTGAGCAACTGTATCATCATAATGAAAGTAAAAGTTATTCTTTGCATATTTAAAAACTAATGTACTAAAATGTCGAGCCTGACTTCACCAAACAATTAGCGATAACATGGAAAGAGATGCCAACCTGTAAAATTGAACATGGCAAATATCAGTAGCCCAACTAGAGCCATTTCAATGGTGAAATATCTTGTACCAGCAGCCATGGAATGGTAAAATGAGAACAATTAAGATGTAAGAGTTAATTTAGAGTGCATGAATTTTGGCAGTCTCGACTCCCTCTTATATAGAGGTTTTGAAAGTATAAAACGAGTTATAGTTGGAATTTTTAATCCACCAGTGGCTGCTTGACAGGATCAGTCTATTTGAAGAGGCTATAGGAAGACTTCAGCAATATTGACTACTTCTGTGAGGTATCTTCTTGGCTTTGTCTTCAAAAGTCATAAGTCTTAGCAAGTCATAAGTCTTATCGCCATAGTTCCTATGATGAAAATGACCTTCACCTCTTGAATCAATATTCTAAAAGGTTGGCTTAAATAATACCTTACGCGCCTCTCATACTCGAAACTTGTGCTTTAAGCTTTGACATCTTATGCTGTGTTATACATTAATTCTGTTTTTTTTTTCCATGTCTTTAACGCGTTTAGGCGTGTCTTAACTCAATGCTTGACCCTAACACTTTTTCACGCTTTATATTTTTTAAAACTTTGCCTTGAATAGTCGAACAAGCTTCAATAGCCGCCTTGCCCAATTTCTATCCATGCATTTCGCACCTCATTAGTTTTGTAGGGATTGCTACTTGCTACTCAGTGCGCAGGTGGTTTCGAGCTCACGGCTGATCTAGCCTATTGATTTGAATGCGCAATTTGGTGAATTAGCTGACCAAGAGATGAGCTTGTGCCAAGCCACCTCTCTCTCTGGCAAGGCTCTTGAAGCTAGTTGAGAGTGGCTCAGAAGCTGAGTTACCGTTCCCTATTCATTAGCGCGTAGAAAAGAGTGTATGTAATAATTAACTTCATCGATTGACATTCTTGTATTGGACTTGAATAAACACACCAGAAATAATAACTTCTATATTAATTTACCAATTAGTTTACCAATTGTGTATTAACACATTCTCTAAACACATTATGTTGTTAAGGGCTGATTTTTTCTTCTTAAATTTCATTTAATTTGTACAGATGTGCACTGAATTAACAAGTGACTGGCTATTCTATTAGCCCTTATGAAGAGGGCACTGCTCATTTCTGAATTTGTCAATGCTACACATTTTTTCTGTTAGTCACACCAAAAAGAATACTGATTCTTTTTTAAACTGAAAATTGACATTTCCAGCTGGCATTTTGTTATTAAGGATATTATTATAATTAAAATAAAGTGAATGTTTTCATGTATTTATTTACTCATGTTTACCTATTTATCTCCCAATGTAAAATGCCAATAGATTAAAAATGAATTTTTTTTAATCTAGATTACTCCAATAAAAATCTAAATCAATGCAAATATTATTAATGGGCGTATTGAGAAAAACTATAGACTTAGGTACAGACGCATTAAGGACTAGGGAGTAAGACATTGATTTTTTTTATTTTTTATTTTTTAGTAAAGTAAGACATTGATTATTGGTGTTACTAGTCGTTGCAAAAAAGGTTGACTATAATTAAGAATTTAACTGTTCTTTATCTATGACTATACTTAAATTCTTCGAGAATAATTCAATACATTTCTCAAGTGCAGTCCAGATATCCTTGATTTGGCCACATTATTTTTAGTTTTCAATGTGCAAGAAATTAGCTCGATCGGAAAAAAATGTGGTCTAATATTTCTCAAGTGTTCTAATATTGTGAAAATAATGAAGGGTTTCCTTGGTTCAACTGGGTCTAATTCCAATTTCCAATTGATAATCAATTGAGTAGACTAAATCTTGTACCTATCTTATAAAGTCATTCCAAAATGGAGCTTAATCAACATATACTATAATGCCCTGTCTATTACGCAAGTTTGGCAACAATTTAAAGCAATGCGGACTTGTGGAAAACTGCCATCTTGATGTTTGTTTCTTCTTACATTAGCCATATATATATAGGTGTAGTGTAGATGGATCTAAGAATTGAAACTGAAAAATTAAAAACACGTGAGGAAAGAAAAATCAGTCTCATGTTTCTAGTCACAAGGGTGAATTTGGTACATTATTATTATTTTTTTTCCTTATATAGGTATATAGATGAGTTTAAGAATTACAAGATGCCATAGAATTGACCTATAATTAAAAAAAAAAAAAAGAGCATTCAAGCAAAGAAAAATTAACACATATATATCTCACAAGTGCGAATTTGATACATTACTACCTCCTTCTTTTCCCCTTCTTCTTTTGCATTTTTTTTTTTTTTTGGGTGGGGTATTGGGGTAGTGTGTGTATGAGCACCTTGCGAAGATAAAAGATATTGTATTATAATGATGTAAAAATTGGAAATGGCTTAGAATAATTGGAGTTAAATAATAATAATGTTAATTAGTTCATGCAATATATACCCATTTCACTTATTTTTTCCCTACACGTTATTTGGAAATGAATTTTTTCTCCTTAACTTTTTGTTGGGAAAATGTGTCAAAGTGTGCTTAAAGGAATTACACCATAGAATTTAAATTCCATTTCTATTTTTCTCTTTTATATATAAATATATATATATGTATATATATATATATATTACAAAGGGGATTGTAGGGATGGGGAATTGAACCTTTGACCAAGGGTTTACGAACCTAACTAGGATACCATCAGACCACAGGTGTCTTGGCTCCATTTCCATTTTTCTATTTAGCGCACAAAAATAAGGTTTTTATTCCCAAGAATTTGACATTTTCCATAAAAAAACAAATGCAATCAAACACACTTTAAGTGTAATATACACTCTTATTTAAAGAACTGAGTTATAAAATGCTCAAATGAAGTCTCTACTTTGACCTATTAATGTATAGAGTCAAAATTCACTTATTATAATCAAATGCATGCTTTAAGAAAACTTCAATTCTCAAAACTCTTTTTGCAGACAGAGTGAGTAAATATTTTTTAAGGCAAACAATAAGGGAAGTTAAGTAACTAAGATGCAGGCATATGTTGGCATGAGTTGAAATATAGAATCTATACTGTGAGCTTAAATCATCTAGAATCTATATTCTAGATTCTAGGACTTTGAGGTACGTGATAGACAAGTCAGAATCAAGTGGTAATCTTCCCTGTATGGAATGAAGAAGAATATTTACGGGAACTTTCCTTGTATTTATATATCAAATATTCTGTGTATTAATAGGCTGACTATATGATTGATTATTTTCTTTTTTTGTAATACCTAATGTAGTGTATATATTGAGCATAGTAGATAAATGAAATATAGAAGAAGTTACTCTTATTTTCATATTTTCACATGGTAGCAGAGCCACACGACTCCTAACTTTTTTGAAAACTTCTGATGGCTGATCCTAGCCATGAGAATCCCTCCGGAGAATTGACCAACATTGATCCTCTTCGCGAATTCTCCACAAGAATGACTGAAGTTTTAAACCAAACACAAACTCCTTCAATTACCACTGAAATTTCTACAACCCCCATTGGCATAAAATTGGATGGTTCAAATTATGCACTCTGGTCCCAAGTTTTCAAGATATATATCTCTCCCAAAGACAAACTTGGTTCATCAATGGTGATACTCCTCAACCTCCTATGACCGATCCTTCCTTTCGCAAATGGCGTACTGATAACGCAATTGTTAAAGGGTGGCTCATTAATTCTATTGATTCCTTGATTATTGTAAATTTTGTAAGGTTCCATACAATAAAAGAAGTTTGGGACGCAATTGCAACAATCTTCTTCGATGGTAGTGACACATCTTAAGTGTATGATATCCGACGGCGTGTGACTCGATTAAGGAACGCCGGTGGTTCCCTGGAGGAATATTATACTAGATTGCAAGGACTATGGCGTGAAATAGATTTTCATGTCCCAAATCCCATGGAGTGCCCCAACAGACATTCAACACTTCAATAGACTTATTCAAGAAGAATGAGTTTATACTTTTTTGGATGACCTTGATGATCAGCTGGACAAAATCAGGGCTGATATTCTTCAAACTAACCTATTCCCTATAGTTGAGCAGGTTTATGCTCATGTACGAAGGAAAGCAATCAGACAACAAGTCATGATTTTTAGTGAGATAGATGGAGTTTAAGGGGCTGTTTTAGCCTCTAAGAAGCTGACATTGGGACCCCCTATTGGTGCAAAAAAAAAAAAAAAACTAGACTTAAATCTCCAACCTAAGTACCAAGTGCTGTAACATCCCGAAAATTTCTACAAATTAAGGTAAGCAACGAAATTGTCGTTTTGAAAGAATTACTTGAATATCATTGAAAGATTACTTGAAGATCAAAATATTGTTATTGAATTGACGCTAAAGAAAGATTTTGGTTGATTATTGCAGAGCCATACCTTTCGCTTACACCATCACCTTCAAGAGATCCAGGTACCCCAAGTCTTGTTCTTATTACTACTAATGGGAATAAAAATCGAGATGATTGGCTCATTGCCTCTGGAGTAACTGATCATACGACTTTTGACGTTAAGGATTTCACTAGTACATATTCTGCTCGAAGTACTAAGATTGCTAATGCAAACAGTGTTACTTCCCAGTAATAGGAGCTGGGACTGAGAATTTATCTCATTCTCTACAATTATCTAATACATTGCTTGTGCCATCTTTGTCTTATAAATTGTTATCCATTGGCCAAATTACTACATAATTGGGTTGTAGTATACTAATGTATCCTGACTTTTGTCTTCTTCAGGATATTCTCACAAAGGAGAGCATTGGGCGTGGTACTAAGATGAGTGGATTATATTATGTTGATATCAGTATGGGACTTGCTCATCTCATGAACCATTGTATTAGCCCTAAAGAAAAAGAGATTTGGATGTGGCATCGACGGTTGGATCATCCATCTTTTTATTATCTTCAGCATGTTTTTCCAGATTTATTTAAACATGTTAATATTTATGAGTTCAAGTGTGACACTTGTATCATGGCCAAGAGTCATCGAGCCACTTACCCATTAAGTATAAATAAAAGTGACACACATTTTACATTAATTCATTCTTATTGGGTCCTTCATCTGTCTTAAATTTATCTGGATATCCATGGTTTATCATATTTGTGGATGATTGCATGATTTGGTGTTATTTAATGAAACATAAGGATAAAGTTGCTAGTATTTTTAAAAGCTTCCATACTATGATTCAGACACAATTTGGAGCAACAGTGAAAATTCTGAGATCAGATAATAGGGGTGAATACATCAATCAACAACTCAAGACATACTTCAGTAAACATGGCCTAATCCATGAAACCTTATGTCCACAAACACCTCAACAGAATGGAATTGATGAAAGGAAAAATAGACATATTCTAGAATCAATGCATGCTCTACTACTTGGGGCTGGTGTTCCTAAATTATTTTCGATTGATACCATCTCTACTACTGTTTACCTCATGAATAGGATGCCATCTAAGGTATTGAATTTCAAAATCTCACTCCTAGCTTTATCTGATCACATGACCATTCCATCTCCTTTGATGCTTCTGCCTAGAGTTTTTGGTTGTGTTGCATATGTATACTTACATAAAAATCAGCACACAAAACTTGATCCCTGCACTATACGGTGTTTGTTTTTAGGGTATGGATCCCATCAAAAAGGCTATAGATGTTATGAGCCTATTACAAAATGTCTTTATATAACGATGGATGTGCAATTTCTAGAGTCCGATATGTTTTATTTTGTCACAAGTTCTCATCTTCAGGGGAGACATGTGATGAAGAATTAAACTGGTTAACAGTTGATGTATCTATGTATCCAGGAAATGTCCCAAATGTAGAATCTGATATGGACTCTGGCGGTTTAGAATCTATATCTGTTGTTCCAGAATCTATCTCGAATGCAGAATTTAATATGGGCTCTAGCAGTCTAGAATCTACCCCGCTGTTGCAGAATCTATCTCCCAGATTGCAGACTCTGGCTCTGAAAATCTAAAATCCCCTCACTCCAAAGTACCTACTGCCGCATCTCCTGAGGATAATCCTGAGGTAAATATTGTAACATTCCGGAAATTTCTACAAATTAAGGTAAACAACGAAATTATTGTTTTGAAAGAATTACTTGAATATTATTGTAAAAATTTCTTGAAGATTAAAATATTATTATTCAATTGACGCTAAAGAAAGAATTTAGTTGATAATAGACATAAACTAACGTGTAGTGACTTAATTGACATGAACTAAAGAGCGGGGACTTAATTGAAAGATAACGCAAGGGGAAGGACTTCTCAGACAATTTCCCACCAAGTGTACGGCGCCCCGTCGCGCCACTTGTCGCGACATGATTGGCGGAACTCAAAAGTTATTAAAACTAACTAAGTCTTAACTATTATATAAAGGGCTCTTGGGTCCTTAAACTCCTAAAAAATTCCCTTTGCTTTCCCAGATCCCAAAATTTCGTCCAACATGACCAAAGGAAGGAGAAAACTAATAAAAACCCACAAAAACACCTATTTGTCCTTTGAAAAGGGTCCCTTACCATATATAGAAGGATTATAGCTTGAAAAATAACTTTAATTGAGGAACATCAAGGCTTTAAGGATACTTTTTCACGTGAATTATTCGAAGAATATTTGAAGTGAGTAACCTAATACTTTGATTCCTTTTCTACATGTATAAAGTTTTGGTAAGATAAGTGTGTATTTGATTGATGATTTTAATGAGACAAACATAGATTTTGATGCATTATTATTGAAAGAAAGATTGGTTTATTACATTTGTATCGCTAGTTAATGCTCTACCCATTTTGAATTGCTTTGTGATTGTATGGCCTTATTGTGTGGTTTTGGCCATTCTGAATTATTTCCTGCACTATGACCTATTCAATGATCCCGGGATAGGGAAGATTAGTGTGGTGCTTGCTTTGAATTGGAATTTCGGTATGGGTCTACCGGGGTTCATTGTGGATCTACTTAATTAAATTGATATGAATCTGGCGCGCACCACGGGTAGTAGTTTAACTAGTGATAGGACCCTTTTGTGCATTGAAAAGCTTTGTACATGCAATGGTTTTTCTTGGAAATGAGTTTTACAAACGAAAGGTGAATCAAAGGATTGTGTTATTCACTGAGTATTTCGTACTCACTCCCCTTTTATTACAAAAAATTTTGTAGATAATTGGAGCTATAATAATTGAAAAGCTAGGCAAGTTGGGAGTTGGATCGTGCTCACAAACGGGAGTAGAGTTGTGCATGTGGTGTAAACATGTCCTTGAAACTACCATGAATTTAGTACTTTTATGTCCACCTCTATAATATATATGTTTTTACATCTTATAACATATAAGACAATAGAGAGATATAATCTTTATATTTATTTGAATTCTATTTTTCATTGTAAAAGTTTTCTAATGATTTGGCACACCTTGATAATCAATGAAATATATCTATCAATACAACTTCTTGTGTTTTTTATATTTTATTGAAAAACCTAGCTTTAATGTTTTCTTGAAAGTTTAACAATTTGTTAGCTTATATAATTAGCTTTATATGATAAACTCTATAAGATAAAATAAGTTGGATTGTTCTGCACGTCCCGTCCCCGTTGCGAAAATTGAAGCTTCCGCTATAGAATTTGTAAATTAACATAAGATATTTGGAAATATTGGAGAATTAGCGGGGGCGTGACGAATATTCCTCCTTTGCCTACATGTATTAACAACAATTTTTCTGTGAGATATACTTTAACTGCCAAGCACAATCGTTGGGAAATCACCAAATAGGTACTCTCTAAATATTGAGAAACGGAGGTCGAGGTATCTAATTACAAATTATGCATCGGGTAAGGGACTTTCTGAGCCCCTTAAGAGATTCATTCGTGAACTTTCTTTGTGCCAAATTCCCATTAGTATTGATGAGGCTTTGACAGACAAGCGATGGACTCAAGTTATTAATAATGAAATGGAGGCATTAATAAAAAAGGACACATGGTATCTTGTTCCTCTACCAGAAGGAAAAAAAACAGTTGAATGTAAATGTGTGTTCTCTATCAAACACAAGACAGACAAATCTGTTGAAAGATACAAGGCAAGGCTGGTAGAAAAGGGATATACACAGACCTATGGTCTTGATTATCAAGAGACTTTTTACTAGTGGCAAAATTGAACACAGTTCGTGTCTTATTATCTATTGCAGCAAATCTGGATTGGCCATTACATCAATTTGAAGTGAAGAATGTATTTTTACATGGTGGTCTTAAGGAAGAAGTGTACATGGATGTAGTCCCAGGATACTCAGCCCTTTCCAAAGTGGTGTGCAAATTACAAAGGGCATTATACGGATTGAAGCAGTCTCCAAAAGATTGTTTTTGCAGTTTATGCTTGCAATGAAAAAATATGGCTTCCAACAAAGTAACTCTAATTATACTTTGTTCTTGAAACATCGATCCGACAAGGTAACTGCCTTAATAATATATATGGATGACATGATTATCATAGGAGATGACATTGAGGAGATATCTCAACTTCAGAATCATTTGGCAATGGAATTTGAGATGAAAAGTCTTAGAGGACTCCAGTATTTCTTGGGAATTGGAGTGGCTAGGTCTCGGCGTGGTATATTTCTCTTTCAATGGAAATATATACTAGATTTACTAGCTGAAGTGGGAATGTTGGATTGCAAACTGGCAGAGACTCCAATTATTCAGAATCATCAACTCAGAGAAGACTTAAATCATGTATCAACTGATAAAGACAAGTACCAAAAATTAGTTGGTAAACTTATTTATCTTTCTCATAATCGACCTAACATTGCATATGCTGTCAGTATTGTGAGCCACTTTATGTATGACCCAAGTAAGAATCATATAGATACAGTAATCTGGATACTCCGTTATTTGAACTCATCTCCTGGCAAAGGGCTTATGTTTTCAAGAAATGGGAATGATATTAAGATAGAAGGATATACTGATGCAGATTAGGCAGGTAGTGTCACAGATTGAAGGTCAACATCAGGATACTTTACCTTTGTCACTGGAAATCTAGTAACATGGAGAAGCAAGAAACAAAAGGTGGTCGCATTGTCAAGTGTAGAGGCTGAGATTAAGAGCATGACTAAGGGTCTTTGTGAATTATTATATCTGAAGAACCTATTGACAGGAATATGTTTTTCTCATTCTACTGTGATGGATCTATTTTATCATAATAAATCAATGATCGCTATTTCTCACAATCACATCCAACATGATAGGACAAAACATGTAGAAGTAGATAAAAACCTCATTAAAGAAAAGCTTGAGAGTAAAATTGTACATTTTCCATTTGCGAAATTGGAGGATCAGCTAGCTGATATACTCATAAAGGTTGCATCGAGTAAAGAGTTTTACAGTTCATTTGTCAAGTTGGGCATCCAAGACCCATATGCATCAACTTGACAGGGAGTGTTGGCGTGAGCTAAAATATAGAATCTATACTATGAGTTTAAATAAGTTAGAATCTATATTCTAGATTCTAGGACTCGGGGATTAGTGATAGACAAGCCAGAATCAAGTGGCATTTTCATATCAAATATTCTGTGTATTAATAGGCTACCTATATGATTGATTATTTTCCTTTCTTGTAATAACTAATGTGGTGTATATATTGGGCATAGTAGATGAATGAAATATACAAGAAATTACTCATATTTTCATATTTTCACAGCATATATAAAGAATAAAGAAATGATAAGATAATTACTTATGAGAATAAGTAAAATGAATATATAGCAAAAAACATGAGGAGACTGATGGACTATAATTAGAAAAACATGTCCTTTAAATTTATAATTGCTCTTTAAATATAAAGAGTTATATCCCAGATACCCAAAGGATTCAATTAATCTGATAACCCGATTGGGCACATTCACCAGCATCATTAAGATTTTTCCTTCTTTCTTTGTTTTTTCATTTGTCTTTTTTCGGGGGACATGATTGAGATTTTTAAGATTTTTATTATGATAGAATATAAAGAACTCAAGAACTTCACTGATACGCGCACATGGTTAGAGATTATTGAGATAACTGTGTAGTCTACATATGTGTGGATTTCTCCAATGATCTTTCACCATGTATGTGTATGGCGAGAGATCATTTGTCATTGACTCCCTTCAAGTGGGTTCGGGTTAAATCCATGGAATTTTGCAGTGTCATCTTGGCCTCCTAAACTTTTTCCTTTTTCCCTTTCCTTCCCTAAATTATATATAGTTGGTAAAAATAAATTTACCTAAATTTATTAATTGTGCAGTCACTTAATGCACTGATTATTGAATGATTATGTGATGCACAGATACGTTCAATTTTTATTTGTAAAAATACTGTGCAAGATATATCGAGTACTATAGGATGCAGCTAGAACATAATAGCCTAAGCAGGATGTATCTGACTCCCTAAAACGTGAAAAGTACCAGTGTGTAAAGTAAATTCAGCACATAAAAATAAACTCAACATGAACACATGATTTATTGACGTGGAAAGCCCTCAGGAAAAAATCACAGGCACCCTTACCACGAAAGAGAAAAAATCCACTAGATCAAAACCAGTTAGTATACAAGTTAGTTACATCGACATGTACAAGCTACTCTTGAGTATGTATTACTAGCACATGTTCCTGTCGATTGTGGATAAACAGTAGCCCCATGTATCACCAATAGGTTGGTGCCACAACCTTTTCAATCATCCCCTATTTCTCTGCATCTCTCAGAAGTACAACTCCAGTTCTTGTAGGCCTTTTCTTGATAAGCATATTCGACCCATCACTTATCACATTGTGGTGCCAATCTTGTTTAAGAGATAATCCTTATCCCTGTAAAGAATAAACTCTTACTTTGTTAGATAAACATAATAATTCTATCTCCATATCGATGGTCATAATAAATTTGAAAAGAAGCCAATTGATATACCAATATAGCCAACAAAATTTTCACTGGTTTTATCATTGTCACTAGACTTTCTTCTTAACGACTGTAGTCACCAAACATCAAGTTTACAAAAGTAAATTCCAAGTAAACAAAGAAAAACTATTAAAATTGGAAAAAATGGGTGTAAGAAAATGAAAGGAATAGAGAAGGAAAAGAGGGAAAAAGAACTGTAAAGATCATAGCACCCTAAATAAAAGGTTTGATTTAGGAATGACACATGTGTATAACTAATATAAATAATAAGAATAATATTGGTGTTCATGGTCTTTTCAAATCTCAATATACAATATATAAATAATCTCTCGATCGACACATACATGGCGAGATATCATTAAACAATCTACATGTGGTTGGGATGATAACACTGGGGAAAAATGTGACTATGGTAGCAAAACAGTTAATATTAAAAGACATGCATTTTATTGAGAAAGTGATGGCTTGCTCATACGTGTAAAAGGAAAATATTACTTGTGGTATAAGAAAACTGTACAACTACTATTTGTACAAACACATAGGGGGCCATTGTAGTTCTTCTATAGAGTCCATTGGACACCATCTTCTTGTGTCCAATAGATTATGTAGCTGGCTCTTATTGGACACACTGGAGATGGGTCCCCGAATGTGTCTAATGAGAGCCTGTCACATCATGTATTGGATATAAAACATGGTGTCTAATGAACTCCATAGAATATTTCGAGGCCATTGTATGAGAAGTGCTCTTTAAACATATAAAGTGTATAAAATTTGTACACACCTATAAACGTTGTAATGAGGCCCAAGACATTAAATAACTACATAGGGTGTGTACAAATTTTGTATATAAAGTCTGTAGCATTCCTCGTGACAATCATCTATCGAAAAAGAGTAATACTACATGTAAGAAAAAAATGTATAAAAAATTATACAAACGTACACTTGACACGACATGACATCACTTTTTTTAACAATAGTTATCACATGCGCCCTGTATCTGTTTGTAAAATTTGGTACGTTTTTATTGTACCAAATGTATCTCATCGAGAAACAATGTGATTGATAGATATACAGAGATATACAAGATTTTGTTAACTATATTATTTGTTTAACTCATTGTATTATAGATTTTGTTCTTCATAGCTAAAATTTTAATTTTTTTAGAAAAAAAGATATTGTTGTTTGAAATGTGTGGTAGAAAAGTGGAGAGAGATTATAAGAGAATTGTGAAAAAATGAAAATATGCCATTGGTGTGATTGAGTTTGAATTGTTGTGTAACGAGCCGTGAAATTCACCTCCATGCATTATTGATTTTAGAGTTTTTTTGAAGTTCTATTATATAGTACTCCACAAGAGCTTCACATAGACACTAAAAACTCTTTATTTAGACTTCATTTGATCTTTCAAAATTAAGTCAAAAGACAAATCGATAAAAAAACAAAATAGAAAATATATATATATAGTCAATACATGGTTGCCACTTGGCAACCATGTAGTGAAACAACACATACCCTATGAAGGAAATGGAGAGGGAGTTTGGAAGGCTTTTATTGGGTGCTGTGGCATGAGATTGGCGCTTGCCACTTGTCAAGAAAAGGTTGGAGGCAAATGGCTATAAATAGGCTAGTTTCTCCCCATTTTCAATGCACCAACCGTCCTATTCTCTCTCTCTCTTTCCCCCATTTCTACAAATTACTTCTTGTCCCTTTATACTTTAACTTATTAGTCCTATAACTATAAAATATGTTCTTTACATAATGAAATCTTATATCCTATGTACCAAATATCGGAGTAAGCTATCCACATATAAGAGAAATAATGAATGAGGATTAGATCCTCTTTATACACTGAAATTTAAGAAGACGGGAGAAAATTCGAAAGCAAGAGGGGCTCCCGATTAGGGATTTAATGTGAGTGATCTACACTCTTTTCATGTGTTCTTTGAATATGCTTACATGAAATATTTAGGAAATATCCATGCATTACATGTTCTTGTGTTTCATGATGATACTATGTGCAATATTTCATATTTTGCATAGTAAGTAAAAGCACAAGTACTTTTAAAAGAAAATGAATTACATCTAAATCTTCCTCATTAGTTTCAAGAATAAAATTATGTTCGGTACATGAAATATTTACTGCCAAGGCACTTCTTCAATATTGTGGGAGGCTATCAAAGTAGTCTTTGATCAAACCTTCAGAATCAGTTATGGTTTTGTGAGGCACTTGGTAACCTATGATTAAACCTCATGTTATGTTATGATTAAACCAGATATATTGAGCGCTCGGGGTAAGACATGTCTATGATGTAACTCGGGTCCAAACTCATTTTTTTTAAAAGAAAAACTTGCATATGTAAAGGTTTTCACTAAATATTCTATATTCATCTTTTCCATGTTTTCAAAATTTTTGGTGATTGGAATTGAGCTCTCGGTAAGTCTCGGGCACGGGTGTCTATATGCCAATGTTATCGAGTCAAGACCTATAGGGAATCACTGGCCTTGTCACTGTTAACCGTTGACATTGGATGATGGACAATAATGGACATTAAAACAGAACCCATACAGGACCTTTGCTGAATCTGTGATGAACGCTGATACTCTGTGACATGGATTTAATACAGACTTAAATTGCAAATATAAAATAAGTTAAGTCACCAACTTTAACAGTTCTAAAATGAGAAATAATACACATTATTAGTCACTACACCTAAATCTTTGCGAGGAGAAGAAAGCATATAGTAACTCACGGATGGGGGCGTTACAAGTAGTATCAGAGTAGATAGCTCTTGGGGCCGGGGTATTACATGTTGAGTTTTTTTATAGTGAAAACATAAGTTATAGAGAACGAGGCGTTAATTAGTCTATATGAAATTGTTACAGTTCAAGGACTAGATCACTTGCAAATCAACATGGAACAACTAGTAGTTGTATGAAACTTTTATTACTGGTGAGACAATTCC
Source organism: Nyctanthes arbor-tristis (assembly GCA_963692815.1). Lineage (NCBI taxonomy): Eukaryota > Viridiplantae > Streptophyta > Magnoliopsida > Lamiales > Oleaceae > Nyctanthes > Nyctanthes arbor-tristis. The sequence goes on along the minus strand of CAVNYN010208517.1, from coordinate 11,226 downwards.
CTTTGAAGAAATGCATTTTATTTCTGTCGTAGCCAATAACATTTTTGGTGGAAACGACCCGTTGGACAAGCGCCGGGGCAAAATTTTGTTGCAAATGGCATTCTTGTCTTTATTATTACTAACGGAAAAGCTATTTAAGAAAAATTGTTCAATTGAATTTTTTTTTAAAGGTGAGAAAAATTGTTTAATTGAATATTGGCAGTTCCACTACATAGACAGATCTATCTATGCAGCCGCATGGGCCTCATGGTATGGCCGTACCTGGCCGCACAGCGCACTACCTGAGGCAGCACCACGAGAACTATGCTGCCGCATAGAATAGATCTGTCTCCGAACACAGAGACAAATCTGTCTCTATAGAAAATACAGAATATTGGTGATATAACATGTAATGAAAAGTACGTAGTCTATACTTTAGCTGCAACCGATTAACTAGTGAACATAAATATTGTATCAATTCCGAATTTAAAAAAAAAAAAAAATTGTATCATACGAGTATAGCATTAGCTTTTGACTTCTTGTTAAAAATGCATTAGAAGAATAGTGGCAATCAGTATTCTCATTGATAGTGTTTTTATATATATAACATACTCTCTAATTTAGGGATGACAACGGGGCGGGGTCGGGGTGGGGTGGGCCCCCTTGTTTACATTTACGCCCCGGTCCCCAACCCGATCCCCCTTTTGAATCGGGTTCAGGGCGGGGACGGGATGGGAAAAATCCCCGTTCCCCGCCCCATTTTCAGTTTTTTTTTTTTTTTTAAAGTAAACAAATATCTATCAACAAAATTGGTACAAGTAGTTAAAGCTTGGGTTGAGTTGGTAAAAGTTGAGACTAACTTTATTTTCTTAATTAAATAATAATATTATTATTTTAATAAATCGGGTTTCGGGCCAGATAACCAAAACTGGTCCCCACCCCTGCTAATGATTCAGGGCATAACCTCGTGCCCTATCCTCGCCCGTTAAGAAACGGGGTAGGGATTCTTTCGAGTTTTCAAGTGTATTCTGCCATTCCTAACTCTCCTAGTGTGGTTGTCATTCGATGAAGGATGTTAATTTTCTTTTGCTTTTATTTACTGGAGGTAAGGGTTGGCCTCCTTCCTAAGTTGTGTATTTTTTTCTCATTTATAAATAATATAGGTCAGCTTAGTGGCATTTTATTTAGAGAGAGAGAGAGAAGAATAGTGGCAATCGTCACGGGGCCAACGGAAAAAGGATTATGTTATATGAACAAAACAACTTATAAAAAGTTTAACAAAACTAACACATGACACGATCTTATTTTTCAACACATTACATCACTTTTACATCAACGCCAATCACACAAGCCACATGTCAACTTTTTCAAACTTTTTGCACTAACTTTGTCCAATTAAAATTATTCACTACAAAATCATACAAAGTGAATCCGAATTAACGAAAACGACATATTTTGTCAGGATTTGTTCATTTATTGTAACATTCATTTGTTAGACGTTTGTGGGGCCATTTGAGCGGTTTTCTACAAAAATAGATCTTGTCCCTAATTTGAAACCAGCTCTATCCAGTCAGCACCACATGGAAAACTTAAGGACCCACCTCATCCACATTAAACAAAACAAACCCCAAATCCCCTTTCTAACACAATATACCATTCATAACCCATCCTCCCTCCGGCGAAACTCGACCGTCAATCCCCATACACATTCGAACCGCGCCCAAATACCGTCAGAAGAGCAGTCGCCGGGAATAAATGGTGGAATTGGCCTTCGATCTTAATCATAAGAGCAAAGTAAGGGTCACGCCCACACGGGTAGAGAGAGAAAACACCCACAAAGAAAAGAAAATGGCATAGAGAGATAAAGGGGGCCAATATGTAAGCTTTTTGGCTGCTCCTGTACTTCCATTCTATTGCCATTTGAGAATTTATCAGAATTGGAAGAGTTTAGCTGAAAAGGAAGTGGAGAAAGAGTTGGGTTTTTGTAGGTGAGATGGTGATGGTCGGCGGAAGTGGTGGTGGTGCTTCACTGCAGTTAAAGAAAGCGGACAGGAGAAGCTTGTACAGACATGTGGGATGATTGCCAGAGTAACTACAGTTACCGGCGAGGTTGCAATAGCCGGAGTAAAATAGCAGATCTTTAGGAATGGAGATTGGATGAAATCAAAGTGGGGTGGAGTTTGAATGAAATCGACAGAGGTGGGGTTCTCTTCAAATGAAATTGCAGAGATGGGTAGAGCTAGTTGGGGTTTTGGGTGGGTTTGGTCTACTAATATTGTGAGCATCAAGCAGAAGAGTGACGACGAGGAGGATGATGTTGGGATAACTCAGGGATGGAGGTAGTTGGGAATCGGGATTTTGTTTTATTTGGAATGTGGGCTCCGTAAATTCTCCATGTGGTGCTGACTGAGTGTCACATGGACAGATCTTAGGGACCAGATCTGTTTTTGTATAAAGGGCTACTCGAACATACAAAAATAGAAAAAGAAAAAAATAATAGAGAAAAAGGAAAAATAATGCACTGTAATTCAATTCCTCTGTGTTGCCATTGTAATTGGCTATACGCATATTACATTTCATATATACAAACCAGAGGAAAACTTATCTAGAAGTACTCTCAAAAGCACTGTCCTCTTTATTGATGCACTTGTTATCCGGTTGAAGCTGATCGGATACTTGGGTTCTTTGGTCGGTCTAAATAGCCCGAAATGTCTCTCAGTTTCATTTCCGGGCTTCTCGTTTTCATCAAACATGGCAAAAATGTAAGTTTCTATAGATATTCCAGTCCTTCTGGGGGTGCCATTCTTTACTTTTTGCACCAAATTCGTATTATAGGTCCTAGCATTTTCAATGGATGCGTGATGCGTCTACAGGTCCTCCAGCCAAGGGCCAGCCACTCTCGGACACAACAATTTCCACAGAGCCACCGGCCTTTTCAACTGCTGCATACATGGATTGGCATCTAACATGGCATAGAAAAGGTTCTGGTACTCACCAACTGCAGATGATGACGTAAAAAGAGCATATTCTAGTGTAATCTCTTGCGGACTACCAATCCGTGCGAAATATGGGTATATGTTGGCAAGTAAGGGGGCGTTGTTCTCATTCAAGAACTGAATGATCCCTACCTTATAATCTCGAGCTTCATCTCTAAATACACCATCTGATGGTGGATAAGAAGTTCCCATCAGACCGTAATCAACAGCAGTGGAAACCTTGATCCGGTCAGCAAGTCCGGCACCAGAAATTGTGTTTTGGACATTTCTCATGGCAGGGACGACAGATGATAGATACTGAGACGAGTCCCTAAATGGACTCACTTCATTTCATACTGCGTTAGGATGGTTTTAAACCTCACATTAGGATAGTTTCTCACATTGTTTTGAACCCAATCATTTGCGTTATTTTTGGTCGGCCGCAATGTTCTGAAGTAGATGGTTTGGTACACCGAGCATTAGCTCAATGTTGGTTCCACTCAGAGCCTCAAGAGTAGAGTTGTCTGGGTAGTAGATTCGCATTCTTTGGATGTTATGCTGCTTGTATAAATCAACTACTTGTGTCAGAGATGGCAATTCAGACCCCTCCCTCCCATAACAAACTCCTACCTGAGCAACTGTATCAAAATGAACATAACATTATTGTTTGCATGATTGTATCTGTCAAAAATTTTAAAAGTTCATCTACCAGAAGGAAATGTTAGGTACCTGCTAAATCAAGGAGAAACTAGGCCTCGTTACTTGTCAGTCTTCTATTTTCCTTAGAGTGTGTTTTTGTAATCGAGTCAAACTTGTAGAACGACGCCAGAAAGAGAAACAGACCTGTGAAGCCGAGGACAGCCAATACGAGTAGCCCAAGTAGAGCCATCTCAATAGTGAAATAATTCCTCTCGTACCGGCCATGGAGTGTTAAAATAAGAGTAACTAAAAAGCTATATATGCAAAAGTTTAATATAATGTGCGTGGATTCTACCACCTCGGGTCTCCCTTTTTTTATTGAGGGTTTGTCCATCAATGGATGCTTAATTTTCCATGACAGATAATAAATAGCTTCGTGGAAAGAGGCTATGCAAACAAAAATTTTCCCTTTTACAGTCTTAATTTCATGGTTATAAAGAGTAGATTCATGGGATTATTCTTGTATATGAACTTCCTTAAACATAAATTTTCCTTTTTACAGTCTTAATTTTTATTTTTTTAGCTAATATTGTATAAACTTCATCATCTGATACTCTAAATTAGTCAAACAAATTTTATGATACCCTTTTTTTTTTTCCAGTGAACTGAGAGAAAACGTATGAAGAAAAAGGAAAGACTTAAAACGCATTAAAGACTAGAGTCTAGGGATCATCACTTCCAATTATTCATTATAAACTGTTAATTAAGTGGTTTGATGGGAAAAAGAGTCTTGAGAACCAATTATAATTGAACTCAATTTATTAATAGTTGTTCTTTTTTTTTTCATTTTACTGAAAATTTTCTAGAACGAACAGTTAATTCCCGCGTGAAACAATCTACATGATGTGATCTAATAAAAAATTAATACTTCGACACTCTACATGTCCTTTACTAATTCACCACATCTTGAGGTTGGTTCGCCATATATTATTATAATACAACAAAACTTGAATTTGAAAACTTTATGCTAATTGAAGGATCTTTAAAGAAGGGGAAAAATACTTACATAAAAATCTCTCCATAAAGTCTATGTTTATCAGAACAAGCTCAAGTAAGTCGCAACATATACCAATTTATAGCTAAAGCTAGGAATGTATGTAATTAATCTCAAACAGGAGTTTCCGTTGTGTTGCTATCTTCACAAAGGATTTGTGTCACAAAATCCCCATTTACCACAGGAAAATTTTGTAACAATTTATTGCAGGAAAGATTACATTTCGGTACTTACGAACGAATAAAAATTAGGTGCTTACACACAAAAGAAGTTCCAATTAACAAAACAAATTATGAGTTAATTACGCATCCATGTGCAATTAAGAGGTCCGATTGACCTGATAAAATCTGAATCTCCTATTACACTAGAAGTTCTATATATATAATATAAACACACACATATATACATAAAAATGATCTCCCAACCAGATGTACAGTGAAATTATCCCGCCATACGCACACGTAGCGGGAGATTATTGGAAAACCTACAAATAGTCAGTGCCCTGTATGTAGGGTCCACACAGTTGTTTTAATAATTTTCAACCGTATGTGTGTGGCGGGATAATCCCGTCATACATTTGGCGGGAGATAAATGCAAATTGGGCAACAATCTATATATTAATTAAGAGACTAAACCTCAGTACCTTTTGTATTACGATTTTTCTGTCTTTTTTCTTTGGTGAATCTTGCGGTAATTATTAATCTTTTTAAACAAAAACTTTTGTAAAAGAATTAAAAGAAGATTTGAAATTATGACAATTGAGTTTAGCATCTAAACTTTAATCTCTTTGCCTATTTTTTTCCTTAATCTTTTTCACTAATTAATTAAAATATCAAGACTGAAAAGCTAATTCCAAAACAAACTTTAATCCCTCTTAATTCGTTCATTCACTATCTTATAATTCACTACAAGGAAAAAGTGCAACTGGGGCCACAAAAGATCCTTATGTCGCCCCCTATAGACACCTTGGGGCAACCTGTTGCCCCTAAAGGCGTCCCCTCTAAAGCCCCACCCCTGTTGATATATTGCAACAACTTTATCGCCTCAATAGATGCTGAGCTATAGCAACGACAGAGATGTTGTATAGTAGTGATACAGGGGCGACATGTCGGCCCGAAAGGCATATTATTTTGTTAAAAAAAACTATAGGGACGACAAGTCTTTTTAAATAAATTAAAAAAGGTACATTTATCAACCATAAATTCTCATATTCATAGTTGTATCATTGTCTTACAAATTACAATCCCAAATTTGTTGAGATTCACAATTCACAAACACATAACCAAGCCAACTAGGAAAAAACTCTTGAGCCAATTAAAACTAAACTAAATCAACGTGTGGCAAACCTTAGCCTCCAATCAACATGTGAAACACCCACTCACGTACTTGTAGTTTTGAACAAAGTGGTCGGACAAGTAATTGTGGTCTTCAGCCTCTCATACCTGTGTAAAATCACCGTGCACATGAAAGCATATCTACAATTTAAAACAAAACATCAAATGAGCCGTGATTTATAGTCAATAAGTATAAAGAAAAATACGTAAATATTTTGACTATTCACCAATGACAATTAAAAACATACTGTTCTTTTACTCACCAATGACAATTTTCATGAGCATGAGCGCTTGGAAAATATTCCTCTGAAAATTTTTTTGGAACCATATCACCGGACTTCACATTTTTCCATATTGCGGAAGCAGTGAGCAAAATGCAGGTCCATATTTGAAGAAGGGATTGGCCTATCACTGGCAAATAATTATTTAATACAAAATTAGCAACAGTTTTCCAAGCTTGCAAGTTGGAAAAACAACAACCAGTTTGACCATCACAAGAAAGCAGAAAACTAAAAACAGTTACTGCAAAGCCTATCAATAACAGTAAAATGTTCATCAAACAGAGATTTATTTAAAAGTGATAATAAAATTCTGCTGTAAACACCTAAGTACTGGAATTCATAGTTAGCAGGATATTGAAATGATTTCACATGTAACATGAGCACTTCTAAAAGTGTTAGAAGTAATTTCTAGTTTATGCAGCTAAGGTTCCTAGCTAAGTATAGCTTGGTAAACATGTATATTGCTGAGCATGATAATAAATAATATATTACGATTACAAGTATTTTATTAGAGATAACCCATTTCGTTCTTAAAGTTACAAAATTATAACGAACATCCCCATCATTTTTATAGAAAGTTACTCCTCTGCTGAGCAATCTGTAGAATTGGAAGTTGGACAGCCCTCAATGGAAAGTTTACTTTTGTCATTGGAGTGAAAAATGAGCCTAAACATTGAAATGACCTCAACTACTACCATCTCTAGATCCCCAAGAGAATGAATCATTCGAACAACTAAAGTCATTTATTCGAGAAGCCTAATAATAGATCACTCTTGAATGGCTTGCAAATGTGCTTTCTTTTCACACTACTTGTGGATGTCAAAATGTTACATATATAACTACATAGGTACAAGCATATCCATGAATAATATTGCACTAATATTATTACTATTAAGTCTCCATTTGGCAGTAAAAGCATAGGTCCCTGACTTTGGTAGTATGAGTTTATGACATTTTGAATTTATAGCACAAAGCAGCCAATAATGAACTGTTTCCAAACTTGACATCAACATTCCATGGTAAATTTGGCAGTTGAGTAAATTCATCTCAACTTACTATTGATAATAATCAATCTTGTAAGTCTAGCATCTAGGATTTATTAGCATAAAATAGCTGAAAATCCAATTTGGATTATGTCCAGATAGAACTATTAACTTATAGAGAACTATACCACCAAATTCTATGAGCTGCATAGAAGAACCAACAGTGTTTCTGTAACAATTTTTTCTTATTTGCTTCTTACCTTTACACCAACTATGACCATCTTTACCAACAATTTTATTTTGTTAAATAGATACAAAGATTCATCTATTTAAGCAATCATTAGAATGAACAAAAAATAATGTAAAATGCCAGGATTAATAAAGTTCACATAAGATACATGCAAATATTGGATTGCTTTTGAGGGATTTCGTGTGTTAGTGCTCCTCATAAGGCATAACTGTATCATACGAAAAGCAATTCAATACCCTCTGTTATCAAGAAATTACTTTTAGATGCCATGGTCAGTAGAGAAAAACCATCAATCCATGTTCCTCCAAATGACAAATATTTTACATAAATAAATTTTCTTTTACATACAAACATATGGGCATATGGCTAATTTCCATTTCAAAAGTAATTCAATCGACTAAGTTTCTATTCAAGCAAAAAATCACGGCAATTAAATCAAAACTCAAAGAAAATTACCAGGTCTGAAGAACACAAATAAGCTAAAATCAGTAACCTTCAGGGGAGAATCCTCATAATATTCAAGAACAAGAAATGCTCCAGCTTCAAGTCTCTACACCATAGAGTGGCAATCGTGCACCGCCATCACAATCTGCCGGCACAATGTTGTCACACACACAGATGTATGTGTATATATATTGGCGCACAGCACCACACTGTTAGAGCAATATAGTATTGTTCATTAAATATTCATTATAAGATATTAAAGTGAACCATTTTTTGCTAAGAAACTGAGCAACTTATCACTCGTGAGTTTTTAAAGCTTTTCCTGGCCTTTTGCCCCAGCTAAAGAGCCATTTCAACAGTGAAACAATGTCTCGTACTAGCCATGAAAAAATGTAATAAGAACGACTAATTAATTAATGCATGGATTTTTTCCTTCCCAAAAAAATAAAAATAATAAATTAATAATTAAAGTTAATTTTCACTATAGGTCCCCAGCTTTTCAACTTTGTATCAATTTGTCCCTAATTCTTTTTTTAGGCCTACTCGACCCTCAACTTTTCATTTATCATCGTCAACTTTTCATTTATCATCGTACTATGTCCCCAACCTTTCAATTTTTAACAATTAACTCCTATCAATATGACTATTATACCCTCAATTCTTTATTTCCACTATAGGTCCTCAACTTTTTAATTTTTATACAATTTTGTTCTCATCTTTTTTTTGGCATATAAGACTCATAACCGTTCATTTATTATTGTATTATGTCCCCACTAATACCTTCTGTCCTCCACTGTTCAATTATTACTGTTAATTCTTATTAAAATTAAATTATTACTAACACCTTCCGCCATTGTAAATATACCTCGCTTTCTTTCGCTGCTGCCAGAATATAATGATACCATTTCAAAACTTACTATCGATGTGATACCATTCCAGTAGCAAAGAGGGAAGAATTCCCTTTTCGCAATTTTTTTGAAGCCCTGAAATACGTCTTGTGATCCACAATAGGTGGATTAGATCAGATAGAGGCAGATAACAGATCGGGAGCAAATTAGGGTGATAATCACATAGAGAGATAAGAGACTAAATTAAAATTAGAGTATTAAGGTTATGTTCCATTTTTTACAAATCAAAAATTAATTTTTTTGGGTGGATCTACCCAATCCGTATCAGCCGCGTGATCTTTGGTATATTAAGAAATTCGATCCAATTCGTCAGGCTGACACTTAGATTGACAACTTTCTTCGATACAGATTTGATAATTGTCGAGACCGTTGTGGATAGAGTTGTCTTGTTATCATTATTTTCAGCTGTTGTCATTGTATTGTGTTGGAGTAGGTTAGATTGTGCGGATTGGAGTAGGTTAGAGTCTGCGGACTTCTTATTTTATATATTTTTTTATTTTTTATTTAAATAATTAATGGTATAAAGATATTAATGGTAAAAATTAACATGTCAGATGCAGAAAGTATTAATAGGTTTATAACATGAAAAAAAAAAGATGGAAGGTTGGGAGTCCTTTGCGCCCAAAATTGATGTCAAAATTAAAAGGTTGAGGACCTATAGTGGAAATAAAGAATCGAGCGTATAATAGTCATCTGATACTGGTTAATGGTAAAAATTGAAAGGTTGGGGATGAAAAGTGACGTTGGGAACGTATTATGATAATAAACAAAAGGTTAGGGGCCTAATAAGCCAAAAAAATGGGGACAAAATTGATACAAAGTTAAAAGATTGATGACCTACATTGAAAATTACCCAAAAATTAATGCATGGATTTTCGCACTCTAGACGATCCCTCTTTTATAGAGATTTTGAAAAGTATAGAATGAGTTATGTTTGGAATTTTTAATCCATGGAATGGCTGCATAAATTTCTTGACTGGATGATCGGTCTGTTTGAAAAGGCTATAGGAAGACTTCAGCAAAGAATATTTCTATTATGTTTATGTGTCTTCTTGCTTTGTCTCTTGTCTCAAAAAAGTCATAAATTATCTTATCGTCCATTTACGAAATATGACATAGTTGAACAAATTAACTTCGTTAGCCGCCTTGCCTAACTTCAATCCATACATTTCGCGGATTTGGACATCTCATAAGTCATATATACAACCTAACTTTTGCTCGACACTCAGGTGATCATTGATTCGAGCTCACAGCACTACCGCGACTGCAGGCTGTTTTTCTAAACTATTACTGCTTTGATATCCAAGTTTCTGAATTGGTTCACCAAGAGATAAGCAAGATTGAGCTAGCTAGCATTTCGGGGAGGCTCTTGAAGCCGGTTGGTTGGCTATTAGAAGCTGAATTACCATCATTAGCACGTAACTGACTTAATTGGTTGATATTGGTGAATTAAGAGTTCTTTTTCAATTTTTGAAAATACAAGTACAATATGCACTATTAACACCTCAAACACGTGTAGATTTACATCTTAATAAAGTGCACCGCAATAAAAATACAAACCAATATAATAATGTTCGAAAAACAGATTACTTAAAATTATTATTTTAAAATTCAATATACGTACGTTCGAAAAACACATTACTTGGAATTGATAGAGGCTTTCTACATTGGTTGTTTGATTAGCGTGTGGACCTATGTCATCTTCTACCAAATTAGGTCATTCCATATCTATCAGGCAAATAATATTGGTGGAAATAATAATGTGGAAGGGTTTCCTCAACTCCATAGTCTAATTCCAATTTTCCAATTGATAGTAACGAGTCAACTGACTAGACTAAATCGCACACCTATTTCTACAAAGTCATTCCGTATCCATTACGCGAAGTTCGGCAACAATTTAATCATATATTGGTATAATGGATAATTGCAACATGCTGATGCCGTAGAATTAATTAATAAAATAAAATAAATTAAAAACACACGGGCAAAGAAAAATAATCACATATTTCTAGTCACAAGTGTGAATTTGGCACGTTACGTTATGTTACGCTATTATTATTTCTTTTGTATATAGGTATATCGATGAATATAAGAAACATAAATTTTATTTTGCCTACATGTGGAAATGTCATTATACATGCATGCATATGTGACAAATATTTAAGTTACAACCACTACAAACTTGTAACTTAGATGTGTACCACGTATTATACGCAAGTATAATAACATGTATATCTGTGTGGACAAAATAAAATTTCTGACTTAAGAAATAAAAGATACCATAGGATTGATAAATTAAAAGAACCTGATCAGAGAAAAATCAATGCACATATTTCTAGTCATACACAAGTGTGAATTTTTTACATCACCAGATGATAT
>CAVNYN010208512.1:0-18597 GCA_963692815.1 Nyctanthes arbor-tristis | reverse complement strand
CCCCAAAATTCCTATATAATTTGAGGCTTTTTTTTTTTTTTTTTTTTGGGGGGGGGGTGTGGGGAGCCCAAATTTTTCGCCCCCCACATTAAATGTGCTCTTAGAGATAGAAGATAGCATCCATTTTTGGTTTTGTAAGATGAAGTAGTACTTTATCATTTCATATCATATTGCATTTGTTTAATTGGTTCTTGAAATTTGTATTCTCATTTGGAAGTTAATGCTCACATGTCCCCCGTCCCACTTTGTATAGATTTTTACATATGAATAAAAAAGTGGGGGAATCCAAACTCCCCCATGGAGTCTAGATAGAGGCCTAAAAACCCCATTTAAGCTCTAATGGCGTATTTGGGAAAAAAAGGACGAGAATATATGTCAGTCAAGAATGCTTTTAAGGTTTTGATTCTTGTAGAATTGTTATTGTGAAAAGTGATTCTTTTGGGAGAATATGTGGTTGGTAAGCAAAGAAAAGTTATGAACTTACGTACAAGGTTATTTTAATTAAAAATTGTGTAGTTGAAAATGAGTTTGATAGAGAATTAATTTTGGAAATATCAAAACCATACAAGCCCTAAGACTTTGCTTTTTCTCTAAATTGGTACCAGTTTTGCTGACACAAAAGAAGGTCGTTATAATCCCAAAATGCATCCGGTGATTCCTGTTCAGAACTGGAGGAAAGGATCCCAGGTAACATGCATCATTGTTGCTTGCTGAAGATAATAACTAATATATAATAACAGAAACCCAATATCAGAAGTAAAACTGAGTGTCTTCTGAATTTTGTAGTGGGTTGTTCTGACGAGGAAACATGCTGATATTGTAGTGAAAGATGATACTGTTTTCCCGACGTTTCAGTCCTATTGCCAGGTGAGTCATTTGATCCTTTTTGTGCAGTTATGGTGTTATTTTATATGATGAGCTGCTTGGATTTGGTATGTCCCTGGGATGTAGTTTCATAGTGAATAATAATAACATTAACAGTTGTGCACACTTTTTGCTCAATTTTTTAGTTTAGCTTGTTTCACAAATTTGACTCTTATGCAATCTACTCTGTGCTGTTTACCAGTTATATGGCTGTGTGTCACTGGTAGGGGCTTATGAATCTTAGTTCACGTCTAAAGGCTTGCGACAGTTAATTCAATTAGCTAGATTTTCTCAAGATCACAAGGATCTTTGTATTTTGGTTTTATCAAACGCCGTTTCCATATATACAAGTCTATTTTGCCTTTATATGCGCAATACATGTTTTATACTGATCTGCCAGTGTAATTCCTTATAGCATTTTCCTTTTAAACTCACAAACTCATTCAATTTTTCCTAACAGAGGAAGTCTTTACCTGAATTTTGGCGAGATCGACCTGTTGTAAGTATCTGTATTGTTTATTTACTTTCTTCTCTGGCATCTTGTACAGTTAAGATCACCTAAAATAGTAGATGAATGCATTATGAGCAGAGATCATTGCCCTATCTTAAAATAAAATTAAAATCACAAGTTAATATTGACCTCTGAATACAAGTTTCTCACTCTTCCTATTGATACTTGCCACATGCAGTCTGCTGATAATTCTAAGGAGCATAACTGTATACCGGATGAACATTACGTTCAAACCTTGCTTGCAGTAAGTTATTTCTCTATTAACCAATCTAAACCCTTCACGATTTGTTTTCAAGGTGGTCAGATTTATTATTATTATTATTATTATTATTATTATTATTATTATTATTATTATTATATTTTGTGTGAATTGTAAATTGGGAAATGAAATTTCTCTTGAGCAGACAATTGTTGTAGTTGATTTTAGCATATATTGGAATGAATGTTGACTCTGTCCTTGGTATTCCTTAACCTCTAGCGAATGCACCAGTGATTATATATGAGGAAAGGCCTTTGCTCAACCAGATTGTTTATTGCTTAATAATTAATAACCTAATATATTTTGATAACCTTAATGTTGTCAAACTATGTTCCCTTAACAGTTTTTTGAGCCTCTTATTTGAATAGAATTCACTTTCATGATCAGCAAAAAGGTCTTGAAGGAGAAATTACGAGGAGGACTCTGACTCATACAGCATGGGATCTTTCATCTTCCAGAGAATATGATAGGCGAGGATGGCATCCTATAACTTACAAGTTAGCTGATGCTACTCCCGCACTTGTTCAATCCATCAAGGTATTATTATATATTTTATATGCTGCTTTTGTTCCATTGCATGATTACGAATCAGTCGAGCATTGACTCTTGTACTCCCCTTTTGAATGGATTGTAATTTGGGATGCTATTGAGAAGAACAATTGGAGATATAAACGATCTCGTGTTAGATTGTTTACATTTTGAGGAACTAGAATTGGAGACTCTGTGAGATCATTAGTCACCTTTACGTTTTCCGATCTATATGCAGGACATAGATAATATATATTATGAGACTGAGTATAGAAGAGAGTGGTGCTCTAGCAAGGGGAAACCATCCACATGTTTTCTTTTCGCGAGGAAATTCTCAAGACCTGCTGCTCTGCGACTTCTTAATACAGTGAGTTATACCAAATTGGCCGTGCGTCAGTCTTTTGAAGGGAATATGTGAATTATAGATAACATGATAAAAGCAAAAATATAATAATATTGTGATAATTATAGAGGGGCGTCTTTCTCTAACATGAAAAAGTGACATACTTAAGACTTGTTTGGTTTTGTTTATTTTTGTTATTTATAAATTTACTTACTATGATTTGATTGTTGATTTGACAACTACTCAACAATCACCACACATTTCAAACTTCAATTAAATCACCAACACTCATTTCTTCTCATTATAAATTCTCTTTATAAGTTACAAAAATAAACAAAACTAAACAAGCTCTTAATTAGTCATCTTGAATCGACTGTGTGCAAATCCACCACTTGATGATGGCCAACTAACTCATGTCATTTATTCATATTAGAAACATGTTTCCATAGAATAGTTTGATTATATTTTATTTTTGTGCTTGCTTTAAGGTTGATTTTATTGATCGATACAAATCTTTCATCCTGCAGTCTGCTTTGGGAGTATCCGGTGAACCGACAAGTAAAACATGACGTTCATATGTGTCCTATACGAGAATCTTGCTAGGGTTTTTAACTCAAATGAACTCAAGCAGGTCTAGCCAAGCTTTTCAGAAACGGAGATACGGTAAGCTGTTTTTCTCGGTCGATGCTAAACACGTATGCACCGGGTGCCACAGAAAGCTGACAAGAAATGGGACGTTTTTGCAATACATTATGAATAAGATGGTACTAAAGGGTGAAAAATATTTTTGGAAAGTATATTGTTTGTATATCATATTCTGGTACTATGTAATAATGGCAATAATAATGTTGATCTTATACAACTTAATTAAAAGGTTCGTTTTGAAGGAGACTACAATCTACAAATCTCATTCTAGAATCCAGATCTCAATATCCGAATACCCCTGCAAAGTTCCAGTAAAGTCCGTTATAAGACTATAAGTGGAAAGCAACTTCCCATGCGAGCAAGCTGAGCTGTAGGGCATAATTCTTTTTTCCCCCTTAAATTACAAGTACAATTAATCTGCATCAAATCAACATTATAAATACGTATAGAATTACATTTAATAAAACCCAATGTAAAGAAATAATATGAATCAACATAAATGTTGAAAAACTTGTACAACTTACAGTTGGTTAGAGTCAAATCTAGAACCTTTTCATGTTAATGTTGGATATCATATAGAACAAAATCATAAAAATTGAAAATTAAAAAATTATGAAAGAACGTTAAACGAATATGGAAGTTCCAATTTCCCATTGGACATAAAAAAGATTATATTAGATCAGACCACGAAGGTTTTGGAGGGGTTTTTTGGACACCACCTAGGCCCCATGCTTTGATGCTACACTCAGATGAGACCAAGTACTTGGAGAAGAATCAACTACTATAACTAATGGATGATACATTTAAGGCAATCAAAATCTCATTCTGCACTAAAAATATTAACTAACTAAACAAGAAGTCAAGACTGAGACTCTTCAACCTGTCCTAAAATGGAAACTTGCAAGTACAATTCAAATATACAAGCAACTGCAGGTAGATAATAACAGTGAAAGCAACATACACTGACAACGTTTTTTCAAGACAAATTAAATATTCCTCAGTCAAAGAATTTACTTTTCAGATCGGAAGAGCGTCGTGTAGATGAACACTCTTTTTCGTATCAACACACTGGTATCCCTGTCAAGGTGGGCGTATTGTACAGTATATTAAATAAGATTCAATAATTCTTGTACGTTCAGCAAGTACTATGTACTGAATATGCCCTCTATGGAACTACCATGTTCGCAAGTCTAAGCAGCTTCTCAGGAGGTAAGTAGGCTTTCAAATAAATACATGCTTCCCGCATCACTTGCAACAATAACGGGGCCATATCATTTTCACTTCTATCAATAGGTTGTGAAATAGGCGAATAATCACCTTCCTTCATATGTTTTACCCAATCATAAATTCGTTCTGTTGATGCCCAGAAATCTGATGCCACAGATTCTGCTGCTACCCCCCAGAAGGTTTCTGAAAGGAGAGATGAAATCGTGACAGGCAGATCACTCAACACACTAACTCGATCAATAAGCAGGAGAGGCATATATTTACAACAGCTGCCACATAACAGACCAAGAAATAGCAGAGCCTGGGATATACAGAAGTGGAGAACTAAAAATTAGCAAGATCAGAACTACTGTAAAAGACATGAAGATATTGGATGTCAATTGGCCTGAACGGCAAAGATAAAAAAAAAAAAAAAAAAAAAAAAAAAAAAAAAAAAAAAAAAACAAAGCACTCCCAAGGCCAAAACTTCCAGCCTGTGAGTAAATTTTGGGAGCTCTCATTATTCTTAATAACAAATCAGTTTCCAAAATATGTTCTATAAGTACATTATTATCCGACATATTGAATTAGCACTACACTATTACTTCTAGCAGCAATTTTTGCCACGGCGTGATCTATAGTTTTATACCATTATAATAACCCAAAATATGATCTATGGTACACGCGGATCCCACGAAATATGTGGATATGATTGATTCGACCAAATTCAAATTTGAGATAGAATGAGCTTGCTAACATGGGAAAAAACAATGGTAACAATTTGTTGAGGAATCCTTGTAGACTATCAAAATGATAGATCAAGTCCATTAGACTTCTTATGGCCCTCACTCAGTATGGACTAGGATGGTGATGAAACAGAAGGCAAGGGCCTTCTTTAAATTCGATATGCATATTTCTCTGAAGCCATTGGTCCTGCTTGATACCTTGGTGCCCTGATGTATGATGTATTAATTTTATCTTAGAGATCTCCCTATGAAAGCGAATTTTGGTTGCAAGCTTATATACTGGATATACACTATCATATATGACAAAGAAGATTATGTAACTAATAAAGACGGTGATCATAATCTTGATTATATATTCAAAAGTGCTTAGTGCTGCATACCGTGGCAGGATATCTTGTAACACGACGCTCTTCCGATCTTTCACAGTTTCAGTAAGCCATTGAATCCTAGCACTTCCTTCAGCGTGTTGCACTGTAATTGCAACTTCTACAAGAACATCCCAGGTAACTGCAAGAAGTTTTATTTTAGTTGTCATTTGGATAAGTTACCAATCAAACAGCATTGGAACTAAGTAGTTGCAAAATCGTTGCAGGAATGACCTTGTGAACTAACCTTCTGATCTAATGCTCAACATATGAGCTTTCATTTTCCCGAGCTCATTCAGTGAAACAGCGCCAATTCGAACTAATCTAGCTTTTGCATAAATCTTCTTCAAATTATCTAACAAATGGGTGTTCTCTATAAAATTTGTATCTGAAATCTACATGGAGTACAAGACGGTTGAAGTTATAAGATGGATGAATATACAATTAAAAACATGAAGAGGTGAAAAATACAGCAATGTCATGACCTATAATTAATTGAACAATGGAAGTCATTAAGCACGATTAATCACCCAGTTCTCAATAGCATTTTTAGCATGATTTCTAGGGGCAAAAACAACCCTGGATAAGTGGGACAGGAAAAGATTAAAAAAAATTGAATAGTACCTGAAGAAGATTCAATAGACGTGTGCTCTTCCGATCTCCTTCGCAAGGCATCTAATTGCTTCAATCCATTCTGTATCAGAACTCTTCTTACTTGATCCCGAAGTATCATCTGAGTATGACCAAGGCAACAGAGTAAAAAGAACCTCCAAGCAATTTTCCAAGTTTGGTGCATAATCTTGTGTCTCAAGAAAAGATTCATTCAAGCACACATGTAAACCTCCAACATGAAACCCGTAGTAGGATTTTCTCTTCTTGGTTATACTGGTCAGAAGAAGCTAACCAAGGTAAAAAGATAGCTAGGTCATCAAAAAGCTTCACAAGCCTAGAACTGGAGAATATCTTTAACAGTTCTGCCACATGCAAGAGAATTATCAATTGAAGGTTTGGCTCTAGCGTTTTGAACCTAGCTAGATCAGATAGCTCATCAAGGAAGATGAGAAGTGCGTCAGATTGGTTTGCATGTGCTAACAGAAATAATAAACATTCTTCCCTGAGAATTCCTTTCTGCAGACTTGAATCTGGTTCAGGTAAGCAAGCAAGTAGATCCTCGTATTTCATGCACCGCCCAATTATTGCCCTCCCGTCCAATGATGGTAACCTTGGAGCACGTGACAAGCATCGCAAAACACTTGCAACTGTATTTTTACTCGCACTGGAAGCAACCTGGAGTTTAGAGAAAGGCCAATCGGGAACAGTTTTTGTCTTGCAGTTATAAGAGCATTGGAGTGTAATTGCTCATTTCGTCACAAGATTGGCCAATCACATAAAGAAAAAGAAAAAGAAAGAAAAAAAGCTAGTTATATACAAGAATGTAAGAAGAAACCATAGTATAATGTCAAGAAGAGCATTGGAGTGTAATTGCTCATTTCGTCACAACATTGGCCAATCACATAAAGAAAAAGCAAAAACAAAGAAAGAAAACTAGTTATATACAAGAATGTAAGAAGAAACCATAGTATAATGTCAAGACTACGGAAATGATCTGAAAGGGTTCCATAAATTGGTTCTCTTTTCCCAGGGAGGCCATTGTTCTTATCATAATTTCAAATAATTTATAATAATTAAGATAAACCTACCTCAGGGGAACTTATTTGCATTAGCCACAGGGAGAGTTTCATAACCAGACTGTCCTCAGTAAAGATTTGAGAGCTGGACTTCAGATCACCAGAGTCATTAGTAGCAACGCTCTCCTCATTTGGAAGTTCTCTAGAAAATATGGAATGTCTGAGAAATGACTCAGCCCATGCTGCATACTGCTGTTGTTGAGGATCATCAGAATTTTTCGCAATAAGAAAAATCTCCTGAATCAATGATGTCACCTCAGGCTTTAAGACCGGACTTGCAAGTAGAGGCCCTGTTATATAAGAAGACTCCTGCCAGAAAATAAAGATTAATGAGACAGGCCAATAAAATTGTATTATTGTTAACTTCTGTTATCCAATTTCTGTTCCTAGAAAATTGTTTGGCAATCTTTTCATCTTAAAATTGATAAAGCTTCCAGATATATTGTCTCTCTACTTTGCTGAAAAAAAGAAAATTGACGACTAAGGGTGTATATTGATATCAACTTAGTGACTTGTGCTATTTTAATCAAAAAGAAAAGAATTGGGGTGATTCTCCATCAGCATACAACATCTTCTCATTGACCAATCAAATTTATTTAGAATTGCCATCTTTTTAGCTCTTTCTAGACATCAAGTATAATTTCTGTTGTGTAACCTTCATAGGGAATGCATTGTCAAAGGAGGTTAGTGGGGACTGTTGAATCAGTGTTCCAGCACCAGCCCCTATCGCGTTCACCACACCAAGCATTCCACCTAGATGAATAAGTGGAGGCTGAGAACTCAAGTAACTTCTCCTAAACAATGCCAGCAAATCTTTAACATGCTCAATTTCTATAGAGTGTAATCCTGTATTCAAGATGCTAAAAAGGACACCCCCAGCTCCTATGCAAGACGCCATCAACAAGCTCTGGTGGATGGTATCAGATCGTTCAACAGACAATAGATCAGAAATGAGCTTCCTGAAGCCTCTCAAAATTTGGTCCAATTCAGTATCATCAAATAGTTCTACCCTTTGACAGAAAGAAACTACAGATGGTAGTGCAAGACATGATCCCACAGATAAAAATAACTCATGAGTTTCACTTAGATCAGGCGTTGAGGGTGGAGGGTTTACGCGGGGAATCCATGAAATAATTTGGGCTTTTAAATATAGAACTGCCTCATGAGTCCCCTCCCTGTATATTGCACTTAGAGAATTCCCCAAACCAATGACAAGTCCAGAAATGCCCCATATATCTTCCTCCATATAACTAAAATCCTCATCCAGATATTCAATAATTTGAGGAGAATCGAAGTCACTGATTCCAAGTGGAAAGCATGAAGATATATTTTTCAAAATATCAACTGAAAAGCCCGCAAACTGACATATCATCAGAAGTAAGGTCCTGATAATCTTTTTCAATAAATCAGCTTCCTGCATTTTGTATGTTTCTTTGTCCTGAAAATTCTCTTCAGCATAAACCCTGGTTAGAAGATCTTGACACGAAAAACCCAATCCAACTCCACAAGCTCCTTTCACAAGGGTGCTCTTGCAAACTGATGCTACCTATAAAAGAATGTATGCAGAGTTAATTGTGTCATTATCTATCAACAAATGTAAGCAATTTTGGAGGAGGAAGAGGAAGAAGAAGAAGAAGAAGAAGAGGAGATCGGAAGAGCGTCGTGTAGGGGGAGGGGGAGGGGGCGGAGTATCAATCAAAAGGTGCATGATACAATAACGGAAACTGGGTAGGAAAGAATAGAATTATATTCTAATAACACGACGCTCTTCCGATCTGAAAACAATTAAGGAATATTAAGGCCTGTATGAAATTGATGTGATTTCGTGAAAAGTGATTTATTTATTATTTTACTTTTGGAGAATATGTCGTTAAAAAGATACAGAAACATGAAAGTGAACTTCTCTCTAAGAGAATGTGTGATTAGAAATAAGTGTAGGAGCAAAGTGATTTCAAAAATATCATTACTAAACAAGGGCTTAATTCTTACAAAAGCAAGAATCACAGAGAAAAGAAACCCTGATTACTTAATTTCTTTACTGGCTAGCATCGACTTTCCATGTTGTATCACAATATGTTAATAAATGCGGTGTTTATGTACTGTCATTATCAAAGAAACCTCTTTCCCCTAATGAAAATGAGAATAAAACTTTCACAAGAGTCTAATAGCTCTGTGTTTATGATTCAGAGAAAAGGGACAGAAACCAACGTTAAAATATGAAATCTGTAAACTGTACTCTAAGGTCCAAGCATCAGATTAAATAGTTCTGAAAGAAGGGAAAACTTTTTTTTGTTTGGGGGGGGGGGGGAGGGGGGATTTTGAAATACTAATTGGTACAACAGTTTCCCTGAAAAGTTACACAAACTATAAATTGCATACCTCAATAAGTGAATTGATGATCTCAAACTTCAGCTTGTGATCAGTCACATGCAAGCAACTTGAGATCAACCCAAGAGAAATTGCTGCTGACCACTGACGATATTCATGCTCATACTGAAATAGCCAATCCAACAGGAGTTTCGAAGCAGATGACCTCGTAGCATGTGAGGAAGCAGGCAATACCTAGAAATAAAAATAAAATAGTAAACAGCAAGCAGATGTGTGTAAATATGAGAAAACTAAGTTATGAAATGTAAACATGAGGAAATTACATTATACTAACCTCAGAAATACATTGTTCCATAACAATGATATTGTGGCTATTATAAAAAAGAAGTTTAAATTTTGTGTTAATATTTAATTAGTTTACAATGGAAATAGGTACAGGTTTATTAGAAGATCTCTTCGATTCAACTTCCTCAAAAGTATAAATGGGAACTCAGCCTTCAACGTGTATAAAACTTTGACAAATGATTGGGCTCCAAGACAACGTCTATGAAGAGTTGATGCCCATTGCTCAAAAAAGGTGAAATGGCTCCTTAGAAGGGAAAAAAAGAAGATATTGTCAAGGAGGAATTTCACTTTGGACATCCTCCTTCACAATATCATGCAATTATTATATTAATTAAATTAGAATGATCTCTCTATTTCCACACATTTTCTATTTTGTCACTTTTTTCTCTTTCTCATTTCTCTCCTCTATTTATTTACCACATCATATATACTTCACATCCTTGAACTGAGATGCTTTTACAATTACAATTAGAGTGAACATTTCCTCACAATTTCTACCATTCTCTTTCCTCTTCTTCTCCTCTCTCCTACTTCTATTTTCCACTGGCATGAATCCACCTGATGCAAGAGGAAGGGTGAAACTAAGAAACGTGATCTCACCTCGTTGATTCTGGATGAATACCGCGAGAAGACCACCTTCTAGATTCTATTGATCCCTGAGAACACTAGAAACTAGGCATCAAATACTCGTTGATTTGCTCACAAGTACCTAGAATTTGGAGAAATTGGAAAACAATCCAATACTTAACTTAATTCAATAATCCACCCATTTACAATGACTTCTAACTATGGTTTAAATACAAACTAACTTGACAACCAAGAAACATAATTAAATAAGAAACTATAAAATTTTCAGAACCACTAAATATTTAAACTCAATCTTATTAAAATCTCAAAATATCTACTTCATATATATTAGTATCTTCATCATTCTCATCCAATACCAGTTTGCAGTATATTGTTGATAGAACTTGGACAATCCACATTTTCTCCTATGTAACAATGATTTGTTGACTATGGACCCCAATTTCATCTCCACATGCCAACTGAATTGGGTCTAGCACTAGATTTATGTTTGATAATTTTGATTGATCATGATTGATCAAAATTATTAGTCAAATGAGATGTAGGAAAAACAAAACTAGATTCTAGAACCAAGAATTCCTTGAACTCTAAATCTAGATTGAAGAAATTTTCAGAACACTCCAAGACAATATTAGTATTGGGTTCATGAACATAAACTGGTACCTTCACCACACCATATTCATTCAAATTCAATTCCAAAAACTCTTTAACCTCTTTATTGAAATAGGTGGACCATCATAGGAACAATCATCCAGTTCTAGGGATTCTTGACCTTATGATTGAAACAGAGGAAAAAAGGTATTCGTCTTCTATAACCCATGTAATAGGGCTTCACAAGCAACAACACGTCTCTACTAGCACCGTATTTTATCTCTGATACCAATTGATACATAAAATATATTAAACATATTTGGAGATTTCATAAGACTTCCATTGTTTAGGGGATTCTTAAACAAGCATTATCTTTATGGACAATCATTCCATGTAAAATGGTCAAAACAATATACAAAATTAGAAATCATGCATTAATTACCAAACAAAATGCCCCAAGAGCTAGAGCCATATTCTCAGCACATCTTGGGATAGCTTCTTCGGCTGTCTGTATTATAATCTGCATTATAATGAAGAAGTTTCACAATACTTGACCTTAACATTTTTTTAGATAATGTCTTGAGTGCAACATAGCCAGAGAAAAATAACAGACCTTTAGGATATCATTAGCAGCTTTTGAAGTTTTATCTAATAAAGTGTAATGTGACTTTGCATCAAGTATTATGATGCAAGACCTCATCCATCTTTGCATGAAAGCTTTCCATGATTGCAACGAGAGTAGCGCGACTAAGATGCTTCTTGAGACTTTAAGAGAGGTAGCTATGTCCACCATGGCATCCTTGTATTTAGTATGCACATCTTGTAATCCCTGTACATGAAATGAAGTGTAAAAGCCAGCAACTCCTACCAAATGATTTCAACAAAATGCCCGAGTGAAGTCATCTCACCTCTG
The DNA here is from genome assembly GCA_963692815.1 of Nyctanthes arbor-tristis. Lineage (NCBI taxonomy): Eukaryota > Viridiplantae > Streptophyta > Magnoliopsida > Lamiales > Oleaceae > Nyctanthes > Nyctanthes arbor-tristis. Next base: position 6,680 of record CAVNYN010208512.1, on the reverse strand, counting down.
ATACCCTTGGTTCTTTTTATCTCTTTCAGTAAATGAAAGACAAAACAAAGCTGCACCAGGGAATTCTCTGGATCTGATATTACTGCCTGCAAATGTTATGCTTATGAAGGCAAGGTGCTTCAAAGAGAAGCGCATGCCCATCCAATCACATACTCAGAATCAATCATATCATAGTTGCTAAACTAATACTTCTGGTGTAATTGTTTTCAACAATTTTTAGTCAACATATTTAGAAAAGAAATTTTAATATCCGCATACTCATCATTCTAATATGTATGAATTTCAGTGAAGCAAGACGCCTCCTACATTTATAGGAAGAAGAATAACAACAATCATAAAAACATTGAAAACAACTTGACCTTATCTGTTAAGGATCAGCCAATCATTTCACTAAGCAAAATGGATGAACAAAATAAAAAAAGAAAAATCTAAATCTCTAAATAATCTTGGACCCAGTATTCACATCCCATGAGAATGGACAGTCTTCATGCGTCACATGCACGTATCACATTCTCCAATTATGGCTTGCAATCTTTAGATTGTCACTCACAAAGTCATCGCTACGCCTTAAAAATGCAGGGGAAGTTTTAAATTAAGACTGGGAAAGGGAGACTACAAACTGCAAGCAACTGAATATATTGGACAAATTATTAGAATCAGGCAACCAGCTGAATGAATCTGAAGAAAAACCTTCATTTGAAATTTTTTGTCAGGTGTAGAAAGACGAATGAATTTTATCATTTCATAGGCAATAACTGCTTATAAAATAGAAATATAGTGAAACAAACTACCTGAAGTTAATATAACCTGAGGAAAAACATCTAACAACTTCTCAATCTTGTTCGCAGGGACCCTTTTCTGCTTTACAAATCTTCGCCTTGTACTGCAAAAATCATGAAGGGGATCAACTTTGGCATTTACATAAAGTCATCCAGAAACAGATGAATGTAGAAAACAATGCTTCTCAACACGTGAAGAGAGAGAGCTAGACAGGCCTTAAGAGTAAAGACACTTCATAAGAACTACCTCATAATGCTGTAATGCCATGCAGGCAGCCGCTCGAGCTCTCGTCCATAATGGAACCTCATGAAAATGTCTTTTGCTTCCAATTTCCCACAATATTTGCACCACATCAGCAGAAGCTTCTGGACATGCTTCAGCGTCCATAGCACCCCATCTTAAAAGAAGGGACAGCCTAGCAAGGAATATGCGTCAAAACTCAAAAACTTTGAAGAAGAATTCTATTGGGATAATAGATGAATGCATGTACACGTTGATGTTTGAGTTCAGGACCAAGTGGCAAAAAGTATGCACACCTAGTAAAACGTGTGGACTTACCCATAAGCAACAGTGGCATTTTGCAAGTAGTTCAGCACATGCTTTGCAATCACATCCCATGCAGTATAAAAATCTGATCCATGTAGTATGAGAACCATCAATTCCAAATTATAAAGGAATTATTGCCCCCCAAAAAGAAAAATTTTAGAGCTGTGCTCTTTGAACAAGAAGCCATACAAAAAGTTTGAGAAAAGATATACATGGTAGGAATAGGATCCTTTTTCAATACACATCATTTTTTTATCAATGGTAGTCCCAGCCACATCAGCTCTGTCACTCAATTTGTCATCCATTTTGGCAAAATAGTTTAGTCCAAAATTTTATTCGGAAATCAAGTTTCTTATAAAGAAACGCCGACTTTGCATCATTTGCAGACAAAGGCTTTTGCTTCTAGAGTTTTAGTCTAGAAGTCAGGTCCGACCAAGCATAAACATTTCCTCAGCAAGATTCCATATAGATATCTAAGCACGAATGAAGAACCTTTCATGATATGGATACATTTGATAATTCAGGTGTGACAAGACCCCAGATGAGGAGAATGGAATAATACATGAGCACACTTCAAAGCAGGGGCAGTGCTAAGAGAAATCTTAAGAATTCCTTTCACTCTCTAACAAAGGCATTATTTGATTCTTTACACAGCTTTTTTTAAATGACAAATAATATATAAGTATTTTCTTAGGAACACAGTTCCATTTGTCCATTGTTAATAACTTCACTCAGATATAACTTTTTCTATCTAAATGGCCAAAGGAATCACGGTAAAAAAATGTTTCAGGGATTCAAAACCGAAGAAAAACTTGTGGACATGGTCCAGATCGGAAGAGCACACGTCTAGCATGAGGATGATGGATGGCGCACACAGCTTTGCTCATTTTGAAGCAAGAAACAGAAAACAACAAAGGCATTTCCAAGCAAAAGCAAAAATGTCCAAGGGTCCATAAATTTTATAAAAAAAAATATAATAATAATAATAATAAAATATATATATGTATATATAATATCTCAGTTACCTTACACTATACATCTTTTACCATAAGGATCTAGGCTATCACAATATTCGCTTGTTTGGGGGAAACAAAGTTTTGATTTTAAGTTAAAAGATAGTGAAAGCATAAAGCATAGGATTACCAATTACATCCGCCTCACAAAGATGGGCAACGCTTTGGAGTCCAAGAGTCTGAACTAAAGGATCTTGATTCTCTATACACGCCTGTTCACTAAAATAGAATGATGAAATTCGAACAGTGTGCATATAAACATGGAGGCCAAAAATAGAGTATACCTCTACTGCTAAGATAAGGTCAACCCCCCTATCTGGGTTTCTTTTGCAAACATCATGAATGGAAACAGCAACGCTGGTGCATATTTCTTTGTCAGATGAGGACTTGCTTAATGCTTTTGGCACTAATACTCCCTAAAATCCACAATGAAGGAGAAAGACAACCGTTAAGGTAAAATTATTTGACACGTTTTGGGAAGGAAAAGGCTTAAAGATGATGAAGATTTTGGATTTTCAAAGTACACAACTGATTTGAATTAAAATTTTATATATTGGTCATAATAAAATTTCATAGGTCAAAATCGCCGTCCATGTTATTTTGAGCAATTTTTTTACCCTGCATAGAAGTTTCAGCTAATTTTATTCCTTTTGATAATTGTAGTATTATTTTGAAGTCAAAGTATATGCAATATAGGTGGCAAATCAAATAATCTAAACGTGAACTTTAACTTAAGTTAACAAGACCAAATTATAAACATATATATTTTTGTAAGATAGCCCCCAAAAATTAAAGATAAAAATTACAAGTTTAACAAGAGCACACTATAAACATATTGTCCGTAAGATCACCTCAAAGATTAAAAACTGTCTTGTGATGTCTATAATTTTTAAATTTAATTCTATCTGGTCCTAAATAATTAGTTTCAATTCGAGCTCCTTTTCTTATCAAATTAAAATTAAATAACAAATATTCAAGATTTTTAAGTAAATTCAATTAAATCTTATTAAATTTTAGTCTTCAAATTTCAATAAACTCAATCTCATTTTGAAATTATTTTTATTTATTTACTTAAGAGGGCGTTTGATTTAGATTTCTGAAAATTGATTTTGTGAAAAAGGTGTGGTTGAAAGGTAAGGAAAAGTTATAAATCTCCTTGCAAGATTATTTTAATAGATAAATGTGAAGTTAAAAATGAATATAAGGAAGAATTGATTTTGGAAAATCCAAATCAAACAGGCTCTTATTTTGTTCATTTCTCTTATTTATAATGTTATAAACTTAAACAACCATAATATGCAAAATACAGATTACAAACTTTAGCTAACTTTTTGTTAACAATTAGTTAATCAAATATTATCAAAAATAAAAATATAATCAAGATCCTTAAGTCTCAAAAGTAGATGTCCAATGGATTGTTCTCATGAAAATCATCGTAGCGAACATCAAGATCAAACTAAACATGTATATTAACACGATGTGCCTTCTTCCTTTTTCTTTTTGGATTATTGCTTAAGAATCTAGGTTATTAGTAAATCTGATATACCATTATATAAAATTTCTTCTCCTGTGTTATTAAATTAGTAGATTATTGATATTGAATTCACCTTATAAACAAAATACATGACCAACAATATTAAGAGCTTAAATACAAATAAACCCATGCAACACATGGACTCAAGCTGGTATAAATATGGAAGGAAAATTAGGAACCCATACTTTCATTAAATATCCGACAAAACAGCCAAGCCTACTTCAGATAATTCAGAAAGTAAAACCTGATTAGATTAATATTATAGCATATTACTCATATTCTCTATAGTTTCTCCACTTGTTTTATTCCACGACAGCAACACATTGATTCTTTTTTCCTTGTGTCTGCTGGGGAATATGGGCTACAACAGCAGGATTGATTTCTAGTTCTAAATCATGTCAGGATATACAAAGGAAAAACATAAAACATTACCTGCAAACTGCCAAAGACACGGTCATTAATCTCCCAGGTCTTACAAATCAAACGGGTAGCAGTAGCATATAAAACACTGAGAATCAACATAAAGACAATAAGCTATCCTCAAGCAATGCGGTAAGCTACAGTACCACAGCACAAAAGCAATTCTTCAATTCACTTGTCACACACACACACACACACACAAAAAAAAAAGGGGGGGTTGAGGGGAGAAGAACAGAAAAAAGAGTTACATCAACAAGAATACAGGACAGACCAGTCACAGAATGACCAAACAGTGTAAACCTATGGCTGCTCCAAAAGATATAAAGCTTCATTGCTAAGTCCAAAGCGCACATCATTGTATGGTGGAAACATTAGCACTAGTTGAAGATTTAGCAGTAAGAGTTGTACCATTTTTCCATTTCTCTAAAATTGGAAAGACTACATACAACAGAAATCGCACAGAACCTATACCAGAAAATATACGCAGCTCATTAGATTAAGCAGTTTAGCAGCACAGACCAACACAAGATTTTTTAAGAATGTAGGACAGCAATAAAATATTGTAGATGAAAAAGGTCTGATAAGTCAATGTGGAAATTAAATGAGTCCTTTATCCTTGCATCAAAACATGTAGACATGCACAAATCCAAGTACAAGTATAATGCAGTATGTCAATAGTCCCTTCACCCTTGCACCGGAACATGTAAATCCAAGTACAAGTATAATGTGGTATCTCCATAACCAACAAAATAGAGAAGCAAACAAAATATGACTTCTGCAGAGAACATACGGCTTTGCATCCTTGTGAAGCATCGGAATTATGGTCTGAACTATCAGTGGTATCATAACAGGATGTGAAGCCAGTGATGGAAGCAAGCCCCAGAGCTTTAGCTGCAGCAATAATTCAGAAGAATCTTTACTGGATGTTATTAGCATGTGAACACATAAGCACATGCAAATATGATGCAAGAATCGTGCGCTCACAGCGATAATCCAAGACTCACCAGCGGGTAATGGGAGTTGACATCTTTATCATTACTCAAGAATACATGATTGTAGAATAGAACAAGTAGCAGTAATGGGACAACAAATTTCGACTCCAAATTACTGCAAACAGCCAAAAGATCAACTGCAGAATTTCTCAACCTGTGATGCAGGACCAAGACACTACCTATTGCACAAAGTATAGCAGGTATTTCTGCCAGGACAGGAAGAATAGCAGATTAATCACAGAAAATGAGACATAGCCAGCATAATACTCTAAATCAGATATTGAAAGGCATAAAGAGTTTTACCCATCAAAAAGGCTTCGTCAGACTTTGAAATGATTAAAGCAGATTTACGCTTCCCAACAATTCCAAGAGAGTATTCCCTCAGGGAAGAAAGCCATGTTCTTGCCCTGCAATGCTCTTCTTTGACAAAGAGTTCATTCGTGGAAGAAAAATTAATGTAATAAGAATCAGAAGTTGAAGACTGATCCTGTGAAAAGAAAAAAAATGATCAGCAACTACAGATTAGGTCATCATCCAAGACAGAGCGCAGGGAAGAAACAATCTATTTACACAGACAAGTGTTGTGATATGTGCGTGAGGCGCGAACAATCTAATAGAATACTAGAAAATTTCATTTCACAACCAAGATAAGCGCTGTCAAACTTATCATGTAGTAATAAGCCAACATCACATCAGATAGAGTTCTTAGCATGTCACAAGCGATAGAATTAAAGAGAGATAATTTTCTTCTCAACATGTTTGACTACAGAGAGTTAATTTTTGTTCTCAGTCACTAAAAACTAATTTGAAAATTCAGGAAGATTACATGATATATGTGTTTTGTCTTAACAGTGGCAACATGATACTATATTTAAGTATTTAACCAGAACATAAATATAGAGTAGCTTTTGTGTATCAGATATATTAACTATACCTGAACCCACAAATTCTTCAGTAGCCTAAATATGACACATCCAGGCGTAGTAATCAATGGATACATTCCTTCAACAGCTTGTTTTTCCATTGGTGAAGTCATCACAGTCATTGTAGTTTTCCGCAAAACAGACAGCAAATCGATTGCTAATTGTTTAACCGATATAGATGGAGAGGAAACAAGGTTGACAACAGGAAAAAGGAATAAGAGCTCTTCACCCAACTCACTTGAAGCATCACCAACACTGTATTCTGCACAAGATCATATGTAGCAGTTGGGGGAAAAATTCCAGAAAGAAGTTAAAAAAACATAAAACTTTTGATGAAGCATGTAAAGGAGTTGAGAACATTTGCTGAAATTTTTGAAATTCATAAGTGGTTATATGCACTGGCTAAGTGAATGGCGAGATTTTTTTTTTTTTTTTGGTGGGGGGGGGGGGTTGGCGACGTGATAACAACATG
>CAVNYN010208508.1:0-13723 GCA_963692815.1 Nyctanthes arbor-tristis | reverse complement strand
TTTTTTTTCTTCCAGTAATTGGAATTGAATGTGTTTTTTTTAAAGTAACTGGAGTTGAATGTAAACATTAGTGGTGAATATGATTGAAGATTTGAAGTTATAAATGCCACATACTTGATAAATATAAAATTATTATATATAATTATCATCCTAAGATAAATACAAAAAAAGTCAATTAAACTTGGACGATGCACATCTCTTTCTCATTAAATACCATGATTTAAGATGTTAGGTTAGTGCGGGTTACATATATATTGTAAAATATGAAGACCAAAACACTTGTAATATGTACAAAATATTTAGGCTTAGATTCCCTTCTCTATCACCTAAAAAAAACAAAATGATCAAACACCCTAACGCAAACACTCAAAAAAAGTGGAGTTTTACAAAGAAATCAATGAAGTTCCAAGTACATCAGAAAACCATAAAGGAGCGGCCACTTCTCTCTTATTTTGAAAATAAAACGTTAGTCTCTCGAGTATGTAAGAGAAGTCTTGCACACTAATAAAACTTGAGTTTAAAAAAAAATGTGCTTTGGAACCTAAATGGGCTATTAGTTTGAAAAGTGATCTGAGAGCTAAGGAAATAAAAACATTTAAAGTATATTTTTTAAAATTAATTTTACTTATATATTTTGTTAATGTAACATAATAATAACTCTTGTAACATGTTTCGATTCTTTTCAATCACTGACTATAGCTTATAAAGATGAATTTATATCATCATGTCTTAAAAAGATATTGCTTGGAAACAATACCCAAGATGATAATTTTTATTTGTAAAAGTTGGTGACTAATGAGGCATTGACTCTGAATTGGTTGGGGACGGATAGTGAAATTTCGTCAGTGTTTTTAATTCAAACACACAACCGGTACGTGAGGGGATGGGGTGTGGTGGGGAGAAAACGGTTGGTCATAAAGCTAATCGACTTGGCGGCGCGTGCTTTTACTCGCAGCTTCAGAAAGTACATTCACGGTGGCTGGTGGCGAGTGGTGGTGGGTTCGCATGGGAAACACCCGTGGGGACCACATCTCCAAGGTAGGGCCACCATTTAAATTATTATCTAATTGGTTAATCATTTTTTTCCCACAAAGCTGATCTAAATTTTCTATAGAAATAGATTGGGCTCCGAGTTTAGACTCCGACTATCAATTATAGGAGGAGATGTATATTTTAAAATACACATGACCCCTGTAATTAGTAGTCGGGCTCCAAACTCAGAGCCCAATTTATTTTTATAGTCACACTACAAGCTAATCTCCCTCATTAAATATAAATTTTATTTCAAATTAATCTTATTAATAGTAGTCTTCGGTTTATTTTAACACGTAGATCCACCTACCTTTATCTGCTCCAGAAATCTCTCTCAAAAAATATATATATTTTTAAATGATCATATTCCAATTTAGAGAGTATATTTAAATTTAGAGATTTAGGGCTTCGACTTTCTTAAAAATGAGCTCTTTATGTTATGTGCTTCAAAAAAAGAAAAAAAAATGTGGTATTCTCTCATTTTAAATAACCAATAAAATCAAGGATTAAAAAATAAAAAACTTAAAATCAAATATGGTTTCATTAACCAAGAATCGAGTATTAAAGTTTTTAACAGTTAAATTATAAAGAATGGATCTAACTCTCCAAGTAGGAATAGAGAAGCAAACACAAATTACTAACTATTTCGAAAATTTTAATTTAAAGAGTTTTCTAAGATTATTTTAAATCATTGATTTGTGTTAAAACAATACTTAAAAATGATCTTACTTGAGAGTCCTTGAATGATACTCAATTCAAAACTTTGTGTTAAAGAACGCAAGAAAGACCATGCACTTTTCTTGCAAAAATGCACAGTTAAGCTCTTCCGATCTCTTTGATACTTTATTATGCTTTACAAATTTTAAAATATTTTTTTGAAGCGATGAACTGGAGAACTCATTTGAATGTCATTAGACTATAGAAATCTTAACAATTTGATGGTTTTCTTCAATATTTTTGGTTGTTTATTCTTTTCCTTTTTTTTTTAATTTATGTTTGACTGGTTAATCTTGGCAGTGTAATCGGGGGAGAAAATGTTGGGAGTTAGGGCTTTTTGTGTGGGCGATATTTGTAGGTAATCACTCATATAATCATTTACAAAATAAAGTAAATTTACACTTTTTTCTTTAAATTACTTTTTCCCAATCGTCTAATAAATATGAGTAAGATTGTAAATTTACTCTATTTTTTAAAAGAATTTTTGAATAATTATCTATTAATAGTATTTTCTAAAAGAGAAGTGCAATTTGTACACATAAAGTGTATAATTTTTATACACACCTCTATAAATTTACTTACACCCTTCAAAAAGTATGATTTCAAGAATAATTGAATAAAAAGTATTTAAGTAAATATAATAGAGTGTGTATAAAAATTGTATAATTTGTGTATACAAATATTATTTCTCTTTTCGAGAAAGAATCAGCCATTAGTCCTCCCATGATCCACGTGGCAATCTTGTTTTGCATGTAAACAATTAGGAGTTGGCGATGCTGCCATTAAACTTTTTCTAATTTTGCGGAAATACCCCTACTGGATATTTGCGCGGGTCCGGGTCCGGGTCAGATAAAGCCTGTTCAAATCCCCCTGTTGAAGATTTGACGGCTTTGAAATGCCAATCATAATAATTTTGTAATTTCGCCCTAACAGTAGAATTTTCAGGTAAATTATTAGCCTGGTGAGTGATTTAAAGCTTGTTTGAAGCTCTTTACTTTTTCAATTTATAAAGAGAATTTAAAATAATTAAAAATAAGTAGTGAAGATTTAATTGAAGTTTAAAATGTGTGGTAATTATTGAGTAGTTATCAAATCAACAGTCAAATCATGATAAGTGAATTTATAAAGGGAAAAAATAAAGAAGTTCAAACAACCCTTTAGTAAAATTTGCATTAAAACAGATTAATGTACTTGTAATTAAAAAAATATATAATCAATCTTCATCTACATTAAAGCAGTATATTAATGTAAAAAATTACTCTTGTTTTCACTTTTCAACCTAAATTCTATTTTTTTATCCTACCATATTAACAAAAATGATTAACAATGGAACACAAAAGGTGCTGGGAATTAATGTAAATTTCTCAATTACGGCCACAGGATCGTTGATCAAGGAATTTAATTAAGACAAAAAATAAAAGACAAAGACGAATTTAACGGACTGTCAAAGCTTTCCACTATATGATTAAAGTTACTACAACTATACAGAATTTTCACTCACTAAAACTCATCCCCAAGTACAACAAGAAAAATATACGAAGCTTTACTGCATCTATCAATTTCTACTCTTTGCCTAACCCGCGAAGAATTAAAGAAATCCCAAGACGCTAGACTACTATTTTTCTTCACAAGACTCTCTGACCCGACCCAAGTGGCACCGGGAAAATCACCCTGAGTTTTATCACACCTAATTTTCTACCCTTCGAACAAACCACGAAGAGTTACAAGAAAACTCTTCAAGGTGCTAGACTCACTAATTTTTCTCTCAATTCACTTGTACCACTTGTGTATAAAAAAAAAAGAAAACATCTTTATTTATAGGCTTCGTTTCCTTGAAAGACAAGACAATCCTTTTATGATTTGAATTTCTTTTCCTCCTAGGATTATTCTTCTTTTCCCTTTCCTTTTCCTTTTCAACTTTGGATTGTTTTTGACAACAAACCCAACAATCTCCACATTGCCAAAATAAGCCAAAATCTTCAACTTCTCCAGTCTTGTACACAATATTTGAGAAATTACCAGGCAAGCTTTTGACACACTTTGACAGTCTCATACTCCACCACATGAGTATATATAACCACTTAGAATTAACAACAATTCTAAGCATTTCATCGGCTCAATGTCGAAATAAACCTGCTGAAATTTATGGTGCAACTCTCTCGTTGGCTTTCCAGAGAATTCATCAGCCATCGACATTACTACAAACACACACCTTGCATCACCGCCAACCAATGCTGTGTGTAAATACAACCGCTAAAAGTAACACATATCTTTTACCATGACACCTAGCGACACACCATGATGATGTACCCACATACTTCATAGCACATTTCCACCGCCCTCACACCAAGAGAGTCGGATTGTCCAAATTCGAACAGTAGCCGAAACTGCTCCACCTGGACAATGTTTTCTTACGTGATCAGCTAGTCTAAAACACCAAAAAGTTGCAACACCCACCAGTCCCCAGACGATCTTATTGAGAATTTTTATATCTGTACCAACTCGCAAAAAACTAAACAATTTTTCCAGGTGCAACAAATTTGAAAAACCTCTTGCCAGATCCACTTTTCCAAATTGACATCATAGTTCCTTCACAATAAATATTCTATGAATATTTACAAGAACATTTCTGGCTAGATGGAGACACATCTTGCTTCCAGTCTTCAAATATAAATCTTCTCAATCACTATCGCTCATACTGGCTCCAGCAACTTTGTTATAACAAGGAGAAAGTTTTCCTTTGAAAGCTTTAAATTGCCCAATCAAAATCAAGAAATTTCAGACTTGTTCTAACAACAAGTCAAACTTGATTCTCAGCACTTCGTATGTCATATTTTTCCTCTACTCCACCTCGAACAAAACCTGACGCTCTGATACCACTGCTGGGAATTAATGTAAATTCCCCAATTACGCCCGCAGGACCGTTGATCAAGGAATTTAATTGAGACAAGAAAAATAAAAGACAAAGACGAATTTAACGGACTGTCAAAACTTTCCACTATATGATTAAAGTCGTTACAACCATACAGAATTTTCACTCGCCAAAACCCATCCCCAAGTACAACAAGAAAAATATACAAAGTTTTATCGCATCTACCAATTTCTACCATTTGCCTAACCTGCGAAGAATTAAAGAAATCCCAAGACGCTAGGTTACTATTTTTCTTCACAAGACTCTCTGACCCGACCCAAGTGACGCCGAGAAAATCACTCCGAGTTTTATCACACCTAATTTTATACCCTTTGAACAAACCATGAAGAGTTACAAGAAAACTCTTCAAAGTGCTAGACTCACTAATTTTTCTCTCAACTCACTTGTACCACTTGTGTATAAAAGAAGAAGAAAACATCTCTATTTATAGGCTTTATTTCCTTGAAAGACAAGACAATCTTTCTATGATTTGGATTTCTTTTTCTCCTAGGATTCTTCTTCTTTTCCCTTTTCTTTTCCTTTTTCTTTTTAACTTTGAATTGTTTTTGACAACAAAGTCAACAAAAGGTAGATGGACGAGCATATTAGGAAACAAAGTTATTTTCATCTTATCCTTGTTCTACTTTTGAAAAATCGTTACAAAGTACTAGTCATGTTTCTTATAACCTTCACCTTCTTGATATAAAAGACGTCTTCATATGGGACAAATGAAGAGAATTGAATAATGTGGAAGGAAAATGGACTCCAGAAGATCACCTAGAGCCCATGTCCACCTGTGTGAAATTGTCATCATCTAGGAGTCCACTTAGAGAAAAGGCCCAATCAATATCTTTTTCTTTTCCTTTTTTTTTTTTTTCCGGGGGGGGGGGGGGTTGGGTGTTTACATGGGGATACGGGGGAGGAAAGGGATAGAGGCCCAATCATGTTATGTTATTAGTGATATGTTATAGAAACAATTAGATAAATGGTCCTATTCATATTAGTACTTTCTTTTTTACCCCATTATATGATACATCATGTTTTTTTTCAATTTTGTATAAATATTATTTTATTTTATTTTTGTCCTTTTTTTCTAGCTTTTTAATATATTTTTTTTGGATAGTTTTCATTTCATTTAAGATGATTTTAAATTTATTTCCTTATCCTCATTTTTTTTTTTTTTTGAAACGTCCTTATCCTCTTTTTGTAACTGACCTAATTTGAATCCCTCAAATAATCAAATTTGTATGCCTAAACTTTCTTACCTATTTTGGACTGTTTTAGCATCTAGGTCCTAGGAAGTTCTGTTCCCGATTCTTTTTTACTGTTTTTTTGCCTGATCTTGATTTTCAGTCGTGAGTTCCTTGGCGATAAGAATTGAGTAGGGGCTTTTACTGCATCAATCCCGCTATGAAAAGAACGTCCTCCCTTACACAGAGAGGACGTTCTTAGTTGGCAGGTGATTTGGCAACAAACAGGGCCAGTGAGAGAAATAAAAGGCTGATTCATCTTTCCCCATTTTTAATGCGGCCCCACCAACCACAATACTCAGAAACTCCCCCTCCGTTTCGCTACAATTCGAGTTTCTCTCTCCCCTCCCCAAAGGCCATAGTTCCCTGCTGCGTGCAGCCATCGGATGGCACGCCGTCGAAAACTCCCCCAGCCCTCTATGAAGAAACCCCCTCTGACGAATTAGTTAGCCTCCGGTCGAGAATCAGAGATGGTCTGTGAAGCTTGAGGCTCCGCCGCCACAGTCCACCTTCGCCGTCCACTAGACGCCATAAAGATCTCCTTCCTCTTTCTTTCAAACTCAAGGTATCCTTCCTCTTTCTTTCAAACTCAAGGTATGGATTCATGTTTTGTGTATTTGGATTTTTAGGTCTTTACCTTTTTCTAATTCAATTCAACTATGGAGAATATTGTATCAGAACAAAGGCTTTGATATGTAAAATTATAGTTATTTTCTTGTTCCTGCGAAAGCTTGCTGAAGTATGAAAATTGGACATTTTCTTGTGGGATTATTCCTCAAATGACCCCCTTTGTATGAGATCTATACATAACCGCATTCAAATATTAAGAAATTATTATATATTATGGCCAAGTTGTGGCTGGTAATAATTAAATGATTGGTGGTAGTGTTGTTACTGCACTTATTTAGGCTGTCATGGTGGTGTTACCGCTTGTGCACTTATTAGGCTCTCATAGTGGTGTTGTTTTGGTGGTTGATGGCGGGATGGATGTCGGTTTTTTGTTGTGTCCCGGTAGATTATTGTCTGTGATTTTTATATATTGGTTCATTCCAATTTATAGGAGAGTCCTTGTCAAAATCTCTATAGCAATTGAGTTACGTCATTACATTTGAAGCATGATCATCCCTAACTTTATGTTTTTTAATAATCTCAGGCACTTGCTTGTATCTTGCCCCAGGATCACGGCTAATTTTGGAGTTGGGCGGCATTCCACATTTTGCACATATAGTTTGACTATGTTTTGAACATTTGCCCTCAATAAGTGTTCAATTTGCTTTTGTAAAATGTGGTGTAAATTTTATATTGAACTTCTTGTGGTTGTTCGACAGTTATGTAAGTAAGTTTATGGTTCTAAGCTATTTTAGATGTGTAAATTATCTCTTCAAAAAAAAAAAAAAAGGATGTGTAAATCACCGTGAAACATGTAGCATGTCGTCTCGATTATCGTGTGTTGTCTATTATACAACTTGGAAACGTCTCACTTATAGGAGACACTTTGTCAAAATTTTGGCATGGACTTAAAGGGAAGATAGAAACTCAATTTGCAGTCCCGAGAGGGGGGGGGGGCGTTTCTGAATTTTTCATGTTGGAGGGGGTATTGTGGTTGGTGGGGCCGCTTTAAAAATGGGAAAAGATGAATCAGCCTTTCATTTCTCTCACTGGCCCTGTTTGTTGCCAAATCACCTGCCAACTAAGAACGTCCTCTCTGTGTAAGGGAGGACGTTCTTTTCATAGCGGGATTGTTTACTGCATTGGTAATAACTTCAGTACCCGTTGTCATCAGTTCGTCCGGCGATGGGTTTGAAGCGGGGTTCGAGTAAAAACCGTTCAACCAAGAAGGATGAGAAGCTTTCGACCAGCAAGAAGCAAAATAGAGCAGAGAAGGTTCTAATTCAGCTTCCGATTTGTCGCAAGGTACAAATTTTCTTTCTAAATGGTTTGCTTTCTAGTGTACCCTGTGTTGTTTGGCTGTTTTATGTTTTTTTTTCCCTTTTTTTCTTTAACGATTCCATTTTTATTTCATTCTAATTTACTAGTATTTTGAGGTTCGGTTCTTTCATTCTAATTTACCAGTATTTTGAGGTTGGGTTCTAATTTGTCAGTATTTTGAGGTTGGGAAATTTAGTTGTTAGTATTTTTCGCATGGTGGGGTTCTTGTCTGGTGGTTGTTTCTTTTCATCCATTTGATTATGGCTGTTTGTCATTTTGCTTTTCCTTGTTGATCATTGTTGAAAATGTGGTTGGGGGGTTTGTAATTTGGCAAAAGGTGTGCTTGTGTGTTTTGTTCCGGCACTGATCATAGAGAACGATCATTCCCCAATCGCTGCAGAATTGTGCTGATTGTGAGTAATTTCATGTGCTGATTCTGAGTAATTTCACTAAACTAGAATTTATCACAGGCCATTCTTAACTTGTGCAGTGATTTAGTTGCATCCATTGATTTGTAGTAGATTCCTGTTATCCTTGAACATGGGGGATATGTTTATCATGTTATCCTGTCATCCATTGATTTGTAATAGGCTCCTCGACGGACCAATTTTGTTTATAAATCTTGTCTTGAAGTTCCGATAGAGCATTTTTTAATGTTTTGCTGTTTCCTAATGGTTCTATAGCGATGTTCCCTTTTCTCATGCCTTTCTTCCCTCTTTTATATATATATATATGTGTGTGTGTGGTGACATCCAATTCATAACTAACTAGATTATTTAGAGTTATAATGTGCATTTATATTAAAATTAATGGATGAGTATGGATATTATGTCATAAATAAAGTACAATATACTAGTTGTATTATATAAAATTATGAATTGATATGAGAATTACAATTCACCATAGCATATTTGTAGTAAAATGTCTGAGTTCATAATTCTAGTCTCTTTTAAACACATTGTATAAGTTCACATGTCCAACCTATATAAAATTATAATAATTAATAGTCAAATAATAAGATATAACAATTTGACCAATCGACCCATTAAACTCGTAGAGACGTGCATTTAATAGGATTGATCCGCACGCTTAATCGGGGCAAAATGATGGGTATGAGGCAACATTGTCTACCCCACCGTAGGTTCAGGGCAGGTATGGGTTAGGTTGGAGCCAACCCATAGACCCGTGATGCACGAAGTATTTCTTTTTTTATTTTTAATAAACTTAATTCTAAAAATGTTAAAAAATTATTAGAAATGGCAATTTGACAATTAACCTATAAATCTGTGAGCAATTTATTTTTATTTTTTTATTATATTATTTTTCTGAAAGGATTTTTACATCAGATCATGGATGTCAGGAATATAATATTTAGCCATATATTATTATGATAGAATTACATTATGTATCTTTAACAGTTGGTGTGACACAAATAAATGAATTTTTATTTCATAAAAAAGAGAATAAATCAGTTGATTTATTCTAAGTTATTCTAGACTAAGTTTCCATTTATAATATTAGTTATTTTGAAATACGGAGTCCATTTTAAGTACTTTTCGAAAGTTTTGTTAAAAAACATTTTTCCAATGTGACATGTATGGATACATGCCATTTGTATTTAAAATACACACAGTTTATGTTTGAAATATACATGCTACATGAGGCAGGAAGTTTTTTAGCAAAACTTCTAAAAGTGCTTGAAATTTTTCTTTTGAAATAGCCTTCCAAGTTATTCTGAAATAAATTTTGGTTTCCGTATTATTTGGAAAGAAATTTTGAAAATCAAGCAAACATAAATAATAAACAAATAAATAGAGATAATATCAAACAATTAGTTTATAATGCCTTCATTTTTTAATAATTCAGTAGCGAGAAAAATAATTCTAAAAAATATTAATCTCTAAGAAATTGAACAGTTACTTGTCATCAAATTTATATCAGTAGCAAACAATAAAAAATTTTAAAAACTCATAATTATATATAAATACTAAAAAAAAATAGACGAGCAAACTAATATAAAAAACCAAAAAACTAATATTAATTATTGAAAATTCAAATGAATATCCAAATAAGAAAAGTTTAATTTCAAAACTCGAAAATGAGGCTTTAAGTTTTCCAATTTTTTTTTATTTCGTTCTAATGTATGTGATCTTTTTTTTGCATTATTTAGATTAGTGACTTAACTTTTCGTTGACAAAACTTGTATATTGACAAAAGTACACTAATTATAAGTTGTTATATATTTAGAAGACTTTCATTAAGAAGCCCGGTCTTAGAGATCAATAGTGGCTGAGTTTTAATTTCTTTAACAAGAAAATGAGTTTTTTTTTTAATTTACAGATATAGAGTTTTATCCATGGCAAGCAGCAATGTAAAATTTTTGTTAATAATAATTTAAAAAAGTTTATCCAATTGGAACAACAGTAAAAAATAATACTTAAAACGTAATCCCCCGTGCCTTATAACAACTGTTTCACGATGCACAAATATATATAATCACTACACATATACATTATATAAAAGTGTTACATAAACTGTCACGATTTTGAAACAATTTAATTCAACTTTATGATTTCCATGCAATCTAAGATGCTAAATAATAATAAATAATAGTAATAATATAAATAGTAATAATAGAAAAGTGGTATTTTTTGGGGTTTGGTTTCCATAAATTCAAGGACTCTAAGAAAGAAAAATTTGAAAATTATGAAATTTTCTGATTTTAGAAGGGGAGGAATTATTTGGAACGAAATTTTGAAAATCAAATAAACATAAATAATAAACAAATAAATAGAGATAATACCGGACAAATAGTTTATAATGCCTTCACTTTCGAATAATTCAGTAGCAGGAAGAATAATCTTAAAAAATACTAATCTATAAGAAATTGAATAGTTACTCGCTGTCAAATTTACATCAGTAGCGGATGATAAAAAACTTTAAGAACTCATAATTATATATAAATGTTAAAAAAATAGAAATGAGCAAACTAAAATAAAAAAGGAATATAAAAAACTAATAAACTAATATAAATTATTGAAAACTCAGATGAATATCCAAATAAGAATAGTTTAGGCTGCGTTCTTTTCGTGATTCAGTTTTCTATTTATGAGTTTTCAATTCATTTTCAATTTTCTATTTTGAGAACTTCTTTTCAGATTTCTAAAAATGCTTTTACTACTTTACTTTATCATTCTAGAAAGCTTTTTTAAAAAACCTAAAACTAGAAAACATGTTTTTTTTTTACATTTTGAGAATATCATTACCAATGTTAAAATATGAAAGTTTGCTATAGTTTGTTATGAGGAAAAATGAAATACAAAAATAATAATAATAAAAAAATAAACTAACTTTAGAAACATATGAATAAAATTAGAGGGGAGGGAAATTAGTGGTGGAGGGACGAAGGATTGTAAAATTAGATTAGAGAGAAATTGATATTCTTAGAACAAAGTGTTTTCTTTGTTTTAATTAAGTACTTGTTTTGCTTAAAAACTCTCAAAACAACTTTTAATCATTTTCTGTTTTCTTTGTTAAAAAATTTCTTGCTTTTCAAAATTCGTTTTTGAAAATATGAAAGTAAACGCGCTTTCAATGTTTTAAAAAACTGAAAATTAAAAATGATCTAAAAACAGTAAAGAGGCCCTTTAAAACTCGAAAATGAGGCTTTAAGTTTTCCAAAATTTTTTTATTTCGTTTTAATGTAGGTGTTCCTGTTTTTGCATTTTCATAAATTAAATAAATAAAATAAAAAATAAAATCAATTGGGACACCATATGTAGAGGTAGTAATCTGGCCCAAATCATTGTACAACATCAAGATAATCCGGCCCAAATCATTGTCCAATATCATAATGAGGTCAGTAAAATTATGGGCGGGAAAATTAAAATTGAGAATCCAAATCCAATTGAAAACTCTTGTATTATATATTATATGATATGATCCCCTTCCAGCGGTGATTGTGACATTTTTGTGGTTAAGTATGTAGAGTACCAGTTCAAAAAGAAATTTGCTCAGATGGCAAATCCCTTTGACACGCTTTTTGCTCGGAAAAACATGGCGGCTTTTTAAGTTCGTCAGCGAAAACCAATAATGCGAAAGTCAGAATTGCATACAGTTTTTTGGATGGAACATCCTTTATTTTGTTGTTGGGATAACATCTTAGCTTTTTGAATAGAGCACCTGGCTGGCCTTTTTTTGTGTCTTCATAGAAAGGAGCATTGTTTTTTTGGATGTTGGCTGTTGTTTGGGTGGTAAGTTATTTCATTGGTAATAATATATTAGCGTTGTCTAGCATTGTCTATGTTGATAGAATGATCAATTTTCACTAAAATGGTAATAGAAATTATTTTCTCATTATATTCTTGGATTTTTGTCATCATTGGCTTATCTCTTCTATTTTTTCTCTGATTGCGAGAATTGTTGTAAAATTAGATTTGTTACAACATTGTCTTTTTATTTACAGTGTATTTTTTGGTTTGTGCACGCCTAGCCGGCATTTATTTTTGCTTTTTTTTGCCTGGTGGTATGAATACAATGTTTTTTTTTGTTGGATGTGGATAGAATCTTTCCAGCTTTATGAATTTATTCCTTTTGTTGATTATGGGAAGATAAATGCTTGTAATTGTCTACATTATTGATTACCATATTGCTGCGCTCTTTTTCTAGGACACATCAGTGTTATATATATATATATATATATTTTTGTTCCATTGTGTCATGGACATACGGTTTGTTTGTTACCTAAGTGCATATGAGTTTTGCCATACCTTTGGTAATATGCTTGGTGTCAATAGCACTAGATGGTCAGTTAGTAACAGTTGGTAACAGCTCTATGGTACTAGGTAGTTAGGTTGTAACAGTCAGTAGCAGGTGGTAACAGATAGTGACAAGGAATGAGTACAATGCTCCTTTATTTCTGGGACCTATTATCACTGTACTGATGCTCGTTTTTTTAACCCACATCATTGCTATTTTTTGGTGCTATGCGGGTTAAAAGTCCTTAGCATATACTGTGCCATGATTTTATGTTTGGGTAAAGGACTATTAACCCGCATTGTTAGCACGGGTAACAATTTGTGATACTCATGCACATTCGTGGCCATGTGGTTTCCCGATATGCTTGCTATCACGTAGTATGCTTGGTTTTAATTATTGATAAACGTTTGTCGTTGTGTAGATCGTTTGGCATATGCCTAGGAATGTGGTCTAAATTTTCACCTATTATTAATGATGACGATGGGAAGTATTCTATTTTCTTATGACATTCTTTTTCAATGACAATGAAGATTATGCTATTTTTTTATTAGGGACATATTATTAACATATTGCTGCATTCTTTTTATAGGACACAACAGTGCTATATTTTTTGTTGTTTCACTGTGTCATGGACATAGAGTTTAAAGGAATTATTATTCGTAAATGTTACCTTCTAACATTTTTCATTGCTACATCAGTAGGTATACATCACTGATGTGGTGACATTTTTTACCATATATGATGTCATGAATTTATGGTTTAATGGAACTTTACTCCTTATCTTAGCGAGGGTAACAAGCTGTGTTACCCATTCAAGATAGTAACAGTCTCAACTCCTCTTATGGTTTTTTTTTTGTTATCTAAGTGCATATGAGTTTTACCATCCCATTGGTAATATGCTTGGTGCCAACAGCATTGGAGGGTCAGATGGTAACAATCCATAACAGCTTTTATAGTACTAGGTGGTCGGGTTGCAACCAGTGGTAACAGACGGTGACAAGGAATGAGTGCAATGCTACTTTGTTACTGAGAACTAGTATTACCATACTACTGCCCTCTTTTTAAGACACGTCAGTGCTATTTTTGGGTGATATGCTGGTTAAAAGTCCTTTACCCAAACATAAAT
>CAVNYN010208507.1:0-12993 GCA_963692815.1 Nyctanthes arbor-tristis | reverse complement strand
GTTTATTGGCAAGTCGTGCCCTCGATTTTGGACAAAAGTTGTGAAAAGAAATTTATAACGCTTCCAACAAATTCATTTAGTAATAAAACTTTAACCAATGTTTTTATTTATCGAGGGGTATGACACTCAAACTTCAAGTATAAACGCTACTTAGACATCGTTTAAATGAGCTTTTCAGAACACTGCCGGTGACATTTTTCATTTTCTAAATCTGTCAAATTGCCTTCTTTTTATTTTTATTCTCTGTTTTTTCATTTTTTTTTTTTGCTTTTCCGAAATTTTTTTTTAACATTGCCTATTCTTTTATATATATATATATATATATATAAGGAACAAAGTTGCCAAAAAAATTCCCTCCATTTTTCACTTTCCAAATATGTCAAATTGCCTTTTTTTTCCTTTTCTATATTCTTTTTTCAGTTATTTTTTCTTTTCTTTTTCTTTTTCTTTTTTGCTTATCCAATTTTTTTAACATTGTCTACTCTTATATATATATATATATGTATATATATATGAGGAGCAAAAGTTGCCAAAAAATTTTTTTCGCCCTTTTTTTCTTTATAAATCCATCAAATTACATTCTTTTTATTTTTCTTCTCCGTTTTTTTCATTTTTCTTTTGCTTTTCCGAATTTTTTTTTAACATTGCCTACTCTTATATATATATATATATATATATATATATAGTGTCTGAAGATTTTCATATATATATATATATATATATATATATAAAAGGAACAAGGTTGCAGAAAAAAACTTCCCACCATTTTTTACTTTCTAAATCCGTCAAATTCCATTCTTTTTCATTTTATTCTCCGTTTTTTTGGGTTTTTAAAAGAACAGCATAACTTTTACACACCATGTCTGTTTTCTGTCCATAATATATGCTTTTTAGGTAACTCAACGAGACAATTTGAACCAGTAGTTTCGCCACAGTTAATGATGAATTTTGGACATTTTAATCCACCTTCTATGTTTTTTTTGTGTTTTTTTATTTTATTTTAAGTCAAAATTTGTTTTTGAACGTATTTGTTAGACCTCTCTTTTGTGGATTTTGTATGTCAATTAGTACATCTATTTATATGCTTCTAATTCCTTTTTTTTTAAGTAATTGCATAGAATTTTTAATCCCCCTAGGTTCAATTTTGATTGCTGATATTGCTTGTGTTCATAAGAGAATCTTAACCAATTTTCATGATAACAATAGAATTGTTAAACAATGAATGTGTAATTCCACAGAATTTTCAAGCCTCCTTAGGTTCAATTTATGATTTTTGTTTTTATTTCGAGGGTTTGTTTCAATTAATCTTTTCTCTTCTCGATGGTACTCTTTTAAAAATTAAGAGTTAGAGAATCGTATGATGTCCTAATAAACAAAATTTTGTCATGTAAATTAATTTTGAATTTTTATCCAATTTGACGTTTTGAATTCGGTTTGTTTACTTTAGCCACACTTCTACAAGGATAGATAGATTATTTTACACAAACTGATTGTATATGGGTATTTATTTAAATTTATCATATGAAAATCCTCTAAGATATTAACTCTTTAATTATTTATTTATTACATGATACTAGATTTTAGGAAAAAATATTTCGATCAATTTGTTTTTAATCGCTTTCAAATTGTTTTTTCCAATGCAATACTAGTTTATATAGAAGTTTTTACAAAATAGATATCCATAGGAGTAAAAATAGTAAAATGATCTTATTATTTTATAAAAGATTTTGTGAAGGTTTTGCTACAAATAGCATATTCCTATTCCAGTTCCAATTCCAATCCCATCCCTTTTAGCCCTTCTAATCAATTGTTATCATTTTACAACATTCAAAAATCAATAAAATTGTCTTTGTAAAGAATTTCTTGTACTCCTGAACTACTAGTGCTCTATGCTCTACCATTAATTTCATTTAGAGGCAAAATCAATCAGCAACCTTTATATCCACTTATTTATTTGTCATTTATCTAAACTAATTGATGATAGATAAATTTCGAGAAAGACTCTTGTTTAATTGGGGGACTCAAATTTGGGGTTTTCCACACAATGATAGATGATGTCAGGATGTAAAATCCATTTCTTTCTTTTTTTTTTTTTAATTTAATATCACAAGTTAAACATTGGGGAGAGAAATTGAACCCTAGCTGTAGAATATGAGGAAACCACTTGAATGCCTATAAAACTCATTTCTTGAGAGATTTGATGTAGAAAAAGGCAGACAAAGTGTCAAATTTGAGCCCCCCCTTTTCCTAGTTCCAATATCTCGCGACTTAATTTTTTATGTGTCTCTTGTCCCTCTTTTTTCTTAGATCATAACCAATGTATTGGAGATACCCTTACCCTGAGATGTAGTAAGAGTTACTAGCAATATTCTAAAGAGCACATTCAGATTTTAGAATATGAGACTTGTGCTTAAGTTTTACACCTTATCAGGTATTAACTACATTTCTAACCCTACATTGTCATTTCTAAGATCAACTCCAACCATCCCCCAATTTTGGGTGATTCCCTGATATTTGGGAGATGGTTTTGCTCCAATGATTCCCCTATATTCCTCAAATTTGAGGGAGGTATTATAATTACGAAAATATCATTCATTATTTACAAAAGTGTCGCTCTTTATTTACGACAATGCCATTCGTGAATTAATTTTGATTTTTAATACTTAATTGTTCCAATTTTGAGTTTCAAAATTTTTATATTTTTATTAATGCTATTAATTTATTTTTTGTAATTTAAATATTTTATATTTTTTTCTTTTTATTAAATATCATTATTGTAATTTAAAGCAAATGAAACTTTATTTCAAATAGAATGATACAAACACGACAAACTTAACAAATAACAAGTTAAGTTTGCTAAACAAGCACGACAAACCAAACAATCGAGGTACTACGACGTACGCAAACAAGTCAACAATACAAAAAACAAGCTATATAAGTATGCCAAAAACTTAAAAAACACACTGGAAAATTAATACTACTTGACAAACAAAGAACACAAATTTCAATAATCCGGCAGGTGACCTGATGATCCTCCAAGATCTCCAAAGAACAGACCGAAGATCCTGAACTATTCTGAGACCCTTTACGTTGGCGCCCGCATCTCTTTTCAGTAATTCTAATCTGTTCCTCTTTTAAGAATTGGTGCACATGGGAGTTTGTCACTGTATTTAGATTAGTGAATAAAATCTTATTCTCTTCTTATTCCTTTACAAAATTGAGTTTTTTCAATTCCAAGTCATGCCACTTTTGTCTATCCGCACTGCCTTGCTGTAGATATTTTCCAAATTTATGGTTTTCTTCTTGAATTACTTCAATAATCTTTGAAGTGTAGCCCTCAATTTTCCTCTTAAGTTTAGACTTTTTAATTCCAATAGGACGCTGAGTTAAAAGGCTTCTATAGTTATCATCATCAAGATTCAAATTGAATGGGGGTGTTTTCTGCTGAGTAAGTGAGGACATATATTCATCTTAAGCGGGAGAATCGGGCTCAGTTGAGCTATTCATGCCCCTCTGACGCTAAACAAATCTTCTTACTGGATTTTCGTCATTCGTAAATTTCTCTATGTCTTTCATTAGATGCCAGACATGATCGAAATTCCAACCATTTGTAAATTTTGACTCTTGACGTTCCACCATTTCTTTCGCTTTTTGATACTGCGAAAGAAAGTTCGATCATTTGTTAGATTCAATTCAATATTGTACAATAAAATGTAATGAACTAGACTTTAACACTTATAATATCATACTCGGAAGCACTACTTGGATGAGCATCCTCAACTTAGCGAATACAAGCCCGCATTTTGCTAATCGCAAATTTAATCGTTTGCGTCCGCTTATCAAGTGATTTTTTTCGCACTTCACATTTTACAAATTTTCAAAGTGCCCATTCACCGGAAATTTTCTAAGAAGATAGATAAAGTTCATTTTTTAAGGAATTTTACCTTCAAATGATGTGAATCTAACAAAAGTAGCCCAAGACTCCTTTAAAAAAAAGTCTTATCTATCTTTGTAGAAGGACTCTCATTCACCGAGCAGTGAAATTCTACTAAAAATTAGAATAATATTAACCTAACGACAAGGACCAAGTTGCCCGGGAACATTTGTACGAATTTTTATTTTCTATTAACGCAAATAACACGTGTGCTTTCTCAATGGATAAAATAATAGATAGACTCACACTATTTTTCAATAATTAATTTTTATAATATATAATAATAAAATAATATGAGTAATTTTTCGTAAAATCCCCATTTTTTCCTCGTGCTCTTTTCCCAAACCAAAAAAGATAACCGAACCCCTATAAAACACTGCAACTTCTTGGTCCTCTCTCCCACCAGTCATTTTTCAAACTCACCCACCAATCTTGAATTCCTGCTTTACTCTCTTGAATGCTACTTCTGGTTAACGGGGGAAGATAAATTGGGCTCATCGGAAATGGCAGACGGTTGGTTCTCTGGCCATTATTTGGGTGACCTTAGCCTTGGGTGGAGGTCCCAAACTCAAGATTTTGAACACACAGGTAATAGATTTTACTTTCCATTTCTTTCTGGGTTTTTAGTTTGTTCAGTTTCCAGATTTGGTTTTAGTTTCTTTCCTTTTTTCTGTTTTCTTCAGGGGCTCCGATTGGGACAATGAATCTGTTGTCGAGTATAGAGAAACCAGCGGCGGCTCCGACAAGAGAGTTCTTCCCAGTTCCCCCTCAGTTCATCGGCGGTCATGGCTCCACTTTTCACGGAGAGGGAGCTCACAGATCTGAGGCAGAAACTGCCCAGATGACCATATTCTGTGGGGGTCAAGTACTAGTATTCAATGACATTCCGGTGGACAAGGCTAGTGAAATCATGATGATAGCCACCGGACCGAACAAACCTACCGCCACTCCGCCGCCGTATATGGCGCCGAGTCCAGCTGAATCCACCACTAACAACAACAACAACAACAACATTTCAGCCGTTCCAAGATCGTCCCGGATTTTGACCTCCTCTTCCACTACCCTCCTCAGCCACCACTCGGCGCTGGTAATAATCTCAATTTCACTTCTCATTCCCTCGGGAACGGCACAAGTTCTTTTGAATTTACCTTTCCTACACGACGCTCTTCCGATCTGTCTGCAGATTTACCCATGGCAAGGAAGAACTCCCTGGCCCGGTTCTTGGAGAAGAGGAAAAATCGGTGAGAATTCTTGGATCCCTTAATAATTCCAATATTCCATCTTCATAAAATTCTGCGCTGGGGACTGATTTGGGGAAATTTTCCAGGAGAAGGATTGCAGCAAAGACTCCATACTATCAAGCAGAAAGCAACAAAAAGGGGATAAACGGCGAGGAGGCGTGGCTAGGATTGGGAACTCTGTTTCCGTTTCAAATGGAGCGCCATTAGTTAACTAACTGGCTTCCCTTTTTTTTTTTTTTCCTTTCCTTTTCTCATTTTAAATTAATTAATTAGCTGTTGGATTTGATAAAATTTTGATAAGGGGATGTGAAGAACAGTGATGTGCATACTCCTTTGCTCCGTTAATTGTAGTCAAGTTTTTACCAAAATATATATAGATATAAAATTTAATGTTTCAATTATATTAATTATTATTTCTTACCTATTTGATTTGATGATATTTATGTTAACTTCTCACACTCTAGATATGGATTAGATTCCTCTAAGTCCCTTGTAATTAAAAAATATATATTATTTCTTAATTTGAGTAAAATAATCACTAGACTATTTTTGTGAAACAGAAAGTAGTAGACTTTTATTGGTTCTTTTCTTTTAGTCACTTCATAGCTAACAAATTAATTAGTTTAATTAAGATTAGAGAGATGAATAACGTTTGGAGTAGGGTTCTTTTGAACAAAGTCAAGCTCAAGTCGAGATATTTTGCTATCCATAAAGATTGTTAACAAGGGTTTAGAAAATTCTAAACATTTTATGATGGTAGTTTTATATGAGCCCTTTTACAGAACCATCATTGGTTTTGTTAATGTACTAATACAGTTATAAAATATTTTAAAAACCAACACTGACCTCTTACAATTTGTAACTCTATAGGTACTTTAATAGAACCAATTATTGGTTCTTTAGAAATTTTGAGTTTTATACCTCACTTCGGGAGGTGTCTGAAAGTCCAATATTGTTGGCAAGTTTTTGTGATTTATGAATCTAGCAATTTCAAGGCGAGTAATCAAAATTTGTATTGTCAAATAAGGTGCTATATGTCAAAAACAGAAAACAAAATCCAAGCATCTACACTTTTTTCATCCAAACAATGTTGCACCCGTAGATGTGATTTCTAGTTTGGTTAGAGTAGAGGGAATATCTATTCAAGTAATAAATTCTAGCTAACTAAAATGGATTTTCTTATCTTTCTTTCCTTCTCTTTTTTTTTTTTTATTTTTTTTGGGTTTAAACCAACTAAAAGGATTTTCTCATTGATCTAATTATCTGAAAAATACAAATTAGATTTGTCTTTTAAACTACAACATAGAGATGGTAGGAGAGGTGAGTAACTCAAGCTGCACTTACTAGTTTCGATAAAAAGGTGTCTTTACCACTAATAAAAGTTTCTTGTCAATAATTAGATTTCATTTGTAATGGATTCCATCGAAATTTAGGAGTACTTATCTTTTGATGATCTAAAGCAATTACGTGTAGTAGTAGAGCAATGTAGAATGTGTTGGGACCAACCAAATAACGTGGCACGAAAGTTACCCTGGACTTTGACAGTTCTCATGCCTATTCTACTAGGAACGAACCAGTTGGTTTCATCAAAACCCAACTGATGGAACAATTTCAAATTGAAAAAATATGAGCAAGATTTTTAAGATAAGTATTCTAAATTAAGCTCTTTTTTTGGGGGTGGGGGGTGGGGGGAATGGAATGAGCACTTTTACCATGCCCTCTGTAAGCATTTAGTCAAAAAATCTCGGTGTTAAGTATGTGCGTGTGTATATACACATACATACACAGATGGTAAGTAAAAGTATATGTAGTGAATGTATTTATTTTATTTTATTTTATTTTTTGAAGGAGAATGTATTTATTTTACCTAGCCATATAAATAATAAATAAATATCACTGAAGTAAAGCGGAATGTCTAGTCTAAATATTATAAAAATCAAATTATTTTATAATTATTGGTACATTAATTGAATGTGTTAAATTTACAGTCCAACTCTAACATTTCCAAAGAGTCATTGATCGAACAAGCATAAAATAAAAATTCAATGCCCGAATGCTATATTTACATCATTGGTTAAGAAGAAAGTTAATTTACGGCAGAATTAAGATTCCGCTAGCAATTTAAAAAGAAAAAAGAAAAAAGAATCAGGTAGAACTTTTAAATTACTCATCTTTTCACGTCTTGTATTTTTTTTTTTTAAATTATTATAGAGCTGATTTGTAGAGGCAATTATTATGGGTTTAAAAGTTGGAAAAATATTTGGTGGCTTTGCTCGCCGGTTAAAAGTAACAGATGATGTCTAAATAATGGCATCCAAAACGGTCAAAAAATAATCTTTTGTTCCATTTTTTCAGGACATATTGTCTTATATATATATATATATATATATTGTTTTTTTGGCTACAGGAAAAGCATTTGAAACGAAATAATGAACACTATCTATTTAACATGTACTCCCTCCGTCCCATAAAGATAATCAACTATTTTATTTTCATCCGTTCTATAAAGATAGACCACTTACTATATTGAGTTTGTACTTAATTGTTTTTCATGTTTGTCCCTAGTTAATTAGTCATTTAAACTACTTAAGTAACAAAATATTGGGAAGAACAAGTCAAAGAGTTTACTCCATTCAATATTGGCACTTGCAACCGGTCATCTGCATTCCACCTTGACATTAATCCCTCCTACTTTGTTCATTATAATTAATTCTAAATTATTAATTAGTTGGAAGGGCTAAAATAGAAAAACACATGTAAACACAGTACTCATTTCTTATAATTTTTGTTCACATGTTTTTCTAAATAGATTAATTTATTTTGACAGTAAGAGTATCATACTTGATTCGGTTGGTAAAATAAAAAACCCATATGTAGATTCATGAGACCCCAATTAGAATCATGCTATTTATACGGAAGCTTTTACAAAATATAGTAAATTCACCATCTTATCCTATATTATTTTTCCCCAATCACACAATACATATTATTAATACAGTAAATCACCATATTTTGAAAGAGTCTACAATTTATTTCCCAGAGATACATCTGTTTCTTGACATTGACTTCTTTTCCAATTTTAACCTTAAATTCTTTTTCTATTTTGATAGTCAGTGGATGAGCCATTTTCCTTTTAAGGTGCAGTCATGAATTTGAACTTCTTGTTTGATAGCAAAATTTGCTGGTAATTAGTCATATTTGAGTAAAATGGGACTAAAGTCATTTAAAACTTGAAGTTTGTTTTGTGGTTCATTTTTACGCCTAGTTAATTTTAATTTTTATGTTAGTTTATTTTTTGAAGAAACTAGACCAAAAATCAAAGTATAAACCATCCGACGGCACTCGTGTGTTTGTTGTCCCACATGCACACACCAGGGGAGAGAAGCGGAGGGAACTTTGTGGAGGGATGAGTTTTTCTCCCACAAATTTGACCATCCAATACTAAAAACACAATTCAAACCACACATTACGAGTCCCAAAAATAAATAAATAAATAAATAAAGATAAAAAAATAATAATTTAACTAAGAAAAAAAATCATACTTATATTAAAAATAACAATTATAAGGAGACATTTTTATCTGACATAAATGAGTAATATGCTTAATTGGTCATTATGTATTAGTTGTTTGTGAGTCATGAGATCCACTACTTGTATACATACAATCAATCTAAAATTGCCAACTAAGACATATCAGTTATTCATGTCAGATAAAAATGTCTATGTAGAATTACTCTAAAAATAAGGCTAACTCACATGAATAACAAACATGGTTCAATGGTAACATTTTCTAATTTCGACCGCAATCTATCCGTTGCTTTGCATGAAAGGATTCTTATGTTTAATTTCTTTTGATTTGAACTTCAGTCACATAGACCAATACGTCTCAGCATCTCTGATGCTCTCGTCAAAATCATACATTCTTTATCAACGAATCGACATCTATCTCTTGAACACAAATTCAGGTTGTAGCAACACATCCTCGTATACCAAGAATCACGAGATCACCACTCACTTTGTACAAGGGTCTATGTCTCACTACCACTCTATTTAATTCAAAGTAATCAAAGTTTGAATGTGTTTAATAAAAATACACAATTTGATTGAAGAAATAGTATTTTTTTTAACACAGTGTAATGAAAGGGAATCGAATCCCTAATCAACAATCCATAAACTGGTTTTCAAAGACTCGGGATTGGGATTTTTTTTTCTTTCCCCATTTTTTTGCCCCCAACCCCCCCGGCGGGCGGGGGAGAGGGGGGTTTCACATGATGAATACAACATTCACATGCAATGTTGTTAGTAGAGTAACGATCAGCTTCATGTCATCTCTATCTATCTTTTCCACTGTATATCAGACATAATTGATAAAAAATGGCTTTAATTAATTGTCAAAGAAACTAAAAATAGGCAAGAAAGAGTAGATAATGGGAATCTTGCAACTTAAAATTTATCCAAACAGGAACATAAGGAAAAAGTCCAAAAAAATTTGAGGTACTTGCAAGCTCAAATTGGAACATTCGATCTTTCGAGAAATTCCCACATAAGCTAACAATATGATTATATAGAAGTTGAGACTTACGATGGTAGTTGAGCATGGCTTTCCACATCTTCACGGGCTCTTGTAGAATGCTAAAACATCCCAGCATCCTCCAAAAGCTCTTTATTGATCTCAATGAAAGTGTAGTTCTTTGTAGTTCGTACCATTTCTCCAAACAATCGTACACTATCAGATGACACCTGCAAATTCTACTACTATATTGGCATATCCAAGTTCAAGTTCTCAAACATTTACATTACAAATTCTACTACATTGGCATATTGAAGTTCATGAAGTTATTCAGTGCTTAAATGTTTCGAACTGCTATTTTTTGCTCAGTTTTTTTATTGGCATAACGTCATAAGAATGTATCGAGACGATTTAGCAAAGATGATTTATCACCCTATTCCCAATGAATTTCATATAAGCAAAGCCATGAAATGTAGGACAGAGAGGGCCATGAAAAATCACCAGCAACCCCACCTTTGTAACATAAAAATCAGTTTGATCCTTTACTAAGGTTGCTTGGAGTCTTTACCAAAACATTATGGCTGCCATTGTTCTCTTTCTCACTCCCTCAACATCAATATCTATATCCAACCTAACAAGATTTATGCAAGTCTCGACATTCATAATTAGTGGCACGAGTTTTACATTGTCCAAGAGCTTTACCATAAAAAATGGTCAGATCCGCTAAAATATTTCAATCAACAAAGCAATCTAGTTACATGAAGTCATATCATATAGCATGTAAAAGTTATCTAAGTATTTTTGTTGCATTCCTATCCCAGCTTTAGGCAGCTTCAAGTTCAACTGAAAGAACAAAACCAACCAAATAATGGTTTTGGTAAAATAATTCCTTTGATTAGTATGTGCCCAAGTAGAAAACAAACAAAAACTGAAGAAAAAGGTTTCCCGTTAACTATTGGATGATTGTCAGCACCGAGTAATGCAGAATAAAAAAAGGGCTGTTCAATTGCATTGATACATGATATGCAGAGAATAGGCTCAGTTTGGCTTCACGAGAGGATGGAATAGAGTATAGAATAGCTTGCTCTCCTCATTATTCGATCTAACAAACATCCTTCTATTCTAGTCATTCATATTTAGCAGCATATGTCCATTTGCTTTCTCCAAAAAATATCCAGGATCATTTTGTAAGCCCTTCCCATCTTTCAAAGAAAAAAGACAAAATTTCGTTAAGAAATAAACATATACCCAAGATAATTTAACCCGAATAAAGCTCTCTGTGAGTCTCATAGGTGTTAGGCACTTATCGTCCCACACGATAAATAGCACGCGGCCTTAGCATCATCCCTCATTCCACCCTTTGCGGTCTAACGCTAGGTCAGCCTTTACTACTCTTGGACCGATACTAGTGACCGTACTCGGCAACCGAACTCACACAATGGCAAGAAAACTACACCCGGCGTTAGCTAGGAACGCAACCGTACTATATACACTTGAAGAACGGTTACAACACGTGGACTCACACTTTTGGACTCTCCAACCCTCTATCCTACAAATGAGGCCCCTTGCCCCTATTTATAGCTCTACCTCCTTAGAACGGACGGTGGAGATCGTTTTGATCCAATGGTTGAGATCGACCCTCTAGAATTATCTACCACTATCTACACATATGTACAACATTCATTAATTGGCCGGAACATTCTAGACCCGACTAGAACTGTCCGGTCCGGCCTACCGGCTTTTGTGTGTCTCCAGAACATTCTACCGTATTTTGGGGCATCCTATCGTTTTCCAGAACGTTCTACACCGTTCTAGGTTCTTCCAGTCAGCCCCAAAACTCTTTAGAATCCTGACCCGTTTGCACAGGTTCTGCAATGTTCTAGAGATTTCCACCAATGCCCGAGATCGGAAACCTTCTAGAACGTACACCGTCCAGCATGTCCTTCAAGCTTCCAGAATGTTCCGCAACCTTCTAGGTCTATCGTCCTCTAGGCCGTACGTGCACGGCAGGGCCGTTGCGCTAGTTTCTGCTTCGGTCATGCCTGCGTGCCTCCCTCAATGCCATCTCCCTCAACCGTTGTGCGTCTCAGCCTCGCCCGCATGCTGCCAATGTCGCTGTATCACATGCGGGGCGTGACACAGGGTACCCCATCATGCTTCTTACTGAAATGCCTTTATCCTACTTTCTCAAGCCTTGATTAATTTTATTGTTGCTTCTATTTATAAAGGCCACATTGAGACGAGCAAACTTGGCCTCTTTTTTCATACTAGAATGAAATTTGAGCCATCCAACAGATAAATCAAATAAGGTAATTAACTCGAGAGATCGGAAGAGCACACGTCTTACAGGATCCTTAAATCCATTGTTCACCTATTCAATCACGTGTTTTACAACCTCACGCCTTCCCAGGGTTGCATCCTCAGCAACTTCATCACATGCAGGTCATCAGCCACAAATAGATATATATATATATATACACTAGCAAATAAACAAAGCAGATACATATAAAGCTAGAAGCTTAAAATGCAGAGGACATGCATAAATCGACGTTAGCCCCTTGTTCAATCTCTAGAGACACTTGCTCAAGGCAAAAAGTATGGAAGTAATGACTGATTCAATCAGCATATTTCTTTTATGATATATGAGTAATGCTAGAATGACCACGCCATTTGACCACCCGGCGAACCACATCAAATTCTGGCGATATTTTGCTTTTATATTCTCACGATATGTTCCCCTAAAATCGTAAAGATCAAAAAAAAAAAAAAAAAGAAGTAGTAGTCAGACACGACATCCTCTCTCTACCCTTCCACTTTGACGATCATTTGAACCCTTCCTCATTCTCCAAAAATCCGATGACTCCGCCGGCAATCCCCTTTATTCCGACGACCCACCGCCCCCCGTCCTCGTTCCTGACTTATTGTGAAGACTTCGATTTAGATATTCCCAAATCACGTTAAAGGCCCAAGTTATGAAACACTTTTGTACCCTCTCTTCCCTTCGCCTGCGACGTCATTTGCAGCCGACCCAAGCTCACGCACAATATGAACATGCCAGGTATTTATCGATTCTTTTGTGATTTCGATTCTTGTTTTTCCCCTGATTTCGTTCTTTGGGGAGCCATGGCTTTTGAAAATTGACGAGAAAGGATTTTCCAGATGCTACACATCAAATCGAATCAGTTGTGGCTAATGACTCTGGTTAAGAGGCTAATAAGAAATTAATTGGAAGAATTCTGTGGAATACTAACTAGTACAAAGTGGAGTTCCTGATGGCTAAGCCACTAATACTAGAGATAAAAACTAAT
>CAVNYN010208506.1:8066-23141 GCA_963692815.1 Nyctanthes arbor-tristis | reverse complement strand
CTCGCGACAATTGCACATCTAGAAGGAAGATAAATGGTTGATAGTATTTCAATTTCAATTGAAAGACACACCTCCTTCAGCCAGTACACTAATTTGTAAGGTTATCATTTTGCAAGTAAACTGATCATAATAAAATTTTACAGTCGTGTGTTTACCACCAGTACAGTCCTCAACAGAACTGCTTCAAGTAGGTTTGCGAACTACAGATTACATTAAAAAATCTCAGAAGTACCAAAAACTTTGTAGTCCTAAGTTGATTCCTTCAGTAAATCTTCTGAATGTAACTAACGTCTAGGAAGATGGAGAAAAGACATTCCACATAGTATTGTGAATTGCAAGAAGCAGTTAAAAAAGAAGTGACCAAAGCTAAACTTTTTCAGATGATATAGTCACAAGAATTAGGGTGGTTATATTCAGATGATATATTTTCTTTTCTTTTTTTGGAAAATGTTTTAGCCTTCATTACTCAGAGCTTTATATATATAAACGGAGAATAGTTTCCTAAATATTTTTCTGGCTTTTTTGCGCTTTCTAAATCTGTCAAATTTTCTATTTTCCTTTTTTTCTAGGTTTATTCTGTTTTTCTTTTCTTTTTTTCCGAAAATATTTTAGCCTTTACTACTCACATCTAAAAGTAGAATAGTTTCTTAAAAAGTCCCCTCCCCCTTTTTACTTTCTAAATCTGTTAATTTTTCTTCTTTTTCTTTTCTTCTCAGTTTTTTCAATTTTCTTTACTTTTTTTTCCCGAAAATATTTTAGTCTTGATTACTCAGATCTAGCCTTCATTACTCACATCTCTATATATATAAAAGAAGAATAATTTACTAAAAGTTTTTCCCACTATTTGTACTTTCTAAATCCGTTAAATTTTCTTTTTTTCCTCTTTTTTCTAGGTTTTTTTTTTGTTTTTCTTTTCTTTGTTTTCCGAAAATGTTTTAGCCTTCATTATTTACATCTCTATATATGTAAATAGAGAATAGTTTACTAAAAAATTTTCCAGCCCTCTTGCACTTTTTAAATCTGTCAAATTTTCTTCTTTTCCTTTTTTCTAGGTTTTTTTTATTTTTCTTTTCTTTTTTTTTCCAAAAATGTTTTAACCTTCATTACACACACACGCACACACATATAAAAGGAGAATAATTTCTTAAAAAGTTCTAAATCCATAGATTTCTCTTCTTTTGCATTTTTTTCTTAGTTTTCAGAAATACGGCTATAACTTTTACATACAGTGTCCGTTTTTAGTTCACAATATATGCTTATGGAGCAGCTCGATGAGATGGATTGAACCAGTAGCTTTGCCATTGCTAACGATGGATTTTGGGCATCTAAATTCATCCGATATTCTCTTTTTTTAGTATTTTTCTATTTTATTTTGGGTCGACATTTATGTTTTGCAATTGTTTGTTAGTCCTTTTTTGTTTTGGGATTCGGTAGGCTAACTAGGGCATCTATTTAAATGCTTGACTTCTTCTTTCTTTGAGTAATATCTCCAAATTTTCAATCCTAGCTAATTTCAATTTTGATTGTTGATATTACATGTATTGATAAGAGAATCTTAGTCAATATTGATCATGACAGCAATAAAACTATTAAAAAATGAATATGCATTTTCTTTAGCCGAAATCATTATAGCAAATTGGATTAAAATATACTAAGATTTATCACATAGTATTGATCAACCGTTATATGTTAATATATTTATCAGTACTTTGTATCCATTATTTATTGCATGTGTTTTAATTTATGGATTTTTTCAATTAATCATTTCTCTTCATGATGGTACTTCGGTTAACCTGTTTTTAATCACTTTCAAATTGTTTTTCTTGTGCAACATGCGGATGAAAGACTAGTAAATTATAATTAACTATTAATGTAGCATCCAGCAAAAAAAAAAAAAAAAAAGGACAATCAAGTAAGCTATGTGGTCATTATTTTAATGATAATTGAACAATTACTTGAATTGTATTGTAAGGTTACATAATTGTTACTCAAATGGCTCCCAAAGTAAGAATATAGTTCTTGATTAATATGATCCAAAGCATAACAACCTCATTATAATATCACATTAAATATAGGGATTTCTTGAACAAATAAATGGATGGACAATGGTTAGGCCACATCTCCCTTCAAACAAATGGTGTTAGTTTTGCCAAGTTTTGAGACACTTGTTATTTTTGTAAATAGTGGATTTCAATTACTATTTAAATACAATTAAATCTAATACTTATAAAAAGGGGGCAAATGCTAGGGATCCACCAAAAATCTCCTCCAAACACTCCCTCTATTCCAAAATAAGCAAATTTCGTCCAAAATTATAAGGGATGGAAGAACACTAATAAAAACCCATCAAAACACCTATTTGTCACTTGAAAAAGACTCATTGCCATATATAGAAAGATTCTAGCCTAAAGAATAACTTTGATTGAAGAATTTCAAGGCTTTAGAGGCTTATTCAAGGAATCTTTGAAGGTGAGTAACACATGGCTTGGGCTCTCCTTCTCCCTTTCTTGTCTCTTTCCCATTCTCTCTTTCCTTGGAACTCATGCTTTCCTTAAATTATTTTGGCATTCGATACTTGATATTGTACCATTATTTTGGACAAACGATTGTTTCTTGCTTTTGGGCATCTCTAGTGGTGCTATCTACCCGTTTTGTCTTGCTATGTGGTAATCTTTGTGGTATTATGACCATACTATGTGATCGTAGTCATCTTGAATCTTTGTATATTATGGATTACGGGTAGAGGTTAAACTAGTGATGGGCCAGACCTTTGTGCCTATAAATGATCTTCTTTGTGAATAAAAGCGAGTTCTCATGCATTGCTTTGCATGAGTCAATACATGTTATTCACTGGGTACTTTGTACTCACAACTCTTTCTCTCTCCCTTCAACAACCTTGTAGGTATTGAATTAAGAGCTATGTGGCTGTATCGTCTCAAGGTTGGAGGATATATATGTATGTGATTGAGATTTCAGTGTATAGCTGAGGTTTCGTTGTGGGTAATCCGCAATACCTTTAATTATTAGAGTGCGCAGCGAAAGTGTCACATTTATATTTGTAAAGTCCCGCCCTTAATTTTGAATTGAGATTAATTTATCAAACGCTTCCGCTATCAATACAAGATAATAAGGTAATAAATTTGAGGAAGTGACAACTAAGATCACATGTGAAACTGATGCTTGTTTTATGTTACCACAAGGCGCACAAGTATGGTAAAAGTACAACCAGAGAAAGCTGGGATATTGTTGTAGATGAAAAAGCCTTATCTTCTCACAAGCAAAGCCGGACCTGTAGTTTATGGGAGGTGCTAAGCTACGTCCAGAAAATGAGCCCATGTTGTGGTCTTTTTTTAGTAATAATGAGCTAAAAATAGAGTCGTGAAATTAACAATAGTACTAGCTAGTTATTATTCAATGGTATCCAAACAAAACAACAATCTAAGTTGTTAAATAAAAAAGTTCACAACAGTTCACCAATCAAGAAATAATACTAAACCCCACTAAAATTTGATGTTTTTATAGATTTGAGTTTTTTCTTCTTTCTTTTTTTTTTTTTAAATCTATAAATGGTTTGGGTTGAGAAATTGA
Source organism: Nyctanthes arbor-tristis (assembly GCA_963692815.1). Classification (NCBI taxonomy): domain Eukaryota; kingdom Viridiplantae; phylum Streptophyta; class Magnoliopsida; order Lamiales; family Oleaceae; genus Nyctanthes; species Nyctanthes arbor-tristis. Next base: position 19,553 of record CAVNYN010208506.1, on the reverse strand, counting down.
GCATCCATCTAACATATTAAAATTTGCAGTACTCCTCAAACTTGAAACTTAGATTTTTTCTTTTCTTTTCTTTATTTTTTTTGATAGATAATAAATATAGAAGAAAATAATTAGAGATTATCAAGAAAAATTAGGAAATTAGATTTCAAAATGATAAATATATTGGAGAGAGAGAAAATAATCTAGAGAAATTATGGTATAAATTATTTTTCTTATTGATTAAAAGTATTTTTGAAGAATATAGATATGTAATTAGGTTGTAAATGACATATTTTTCATAGCCTAATTCTCAACCAAAAAAAAACAAAAAAAAAAAAAGGAAAAAACAATAAAATAATGCAATTGGACCCCCTAATTTATTGGGCCCAAAGCACAGACATGCCATCCTTACCCTCAAGTCCCGCCTTCCTCTCAAGTCTAGCCTCATACATTTGTGGACACCATATTAGCTCCATTCTTCTTCCCATTCTCCAAGAGAGTTAGATGGGATTAGAGAAGAAATCACAAAATATACCCTTTTTAATGTGTAAAAATATCAAGCCAGCTGCAAATTTTGTAACACCCATATAGGTGTTGTTATAGCACCTATAAAATGACGCACTTACATACATCACGTAGCAGACATACATACAGCTACATCATTTATATGGGTGTCATACTCTTACGTCAATTTCTATGTAATAATCATTTTAGAGGAAAATTTTTAAAAATCTCTCAGAAGTTTTGCAACGAAACCACCCATCATGTTTGACATGTATGGACATAGCGTGCATCTATACACGTCACTTAAAGTATGAGGTTTTGTTATAAAAATTTCGAGAGGTTTCAAAAATGGGCTCTCATTATAGATTATAGGTTATATGAGCATATATAGTAGTTTAGTAGCAATCTATCAAAATGGAGAATCATAGTCAATGATGGGAATTGATTTGGCATGTTTGGGAATTGCGTGACAAATGCCAAAAAAGGTGGGATCCTTGGAAATGATATTTGAAAGCTATGCACTATGGGAGTATAGTCTATAGATTATTCTTTTGGACCACCATTTTGCGTGGCAATCCCAACTCATAGATGCCAACTCTCATACTTTGTCTACATTTGATGTGCCAATTCTCCATCATCCAACCTCTCTCTTTCTTCTTCTACTTTTTCCATTATCTTTTTTTCCTTTTATTTGTTTATTTCCCACCATCACGCGTACTTAAAGCTTGGATTTTGAAAGACTAAAAAGCTGATTTGGGTGGGATATATTTTCTTGAAGTATTTTTATTTTAGTTTTAAAGAAACACAAGAAGCTTGACTCGAGATGACCTACCTCTTTGAACCACTCTTCAGAGAGTTATTCACTAAGAAATCATGATTCACTTTTAAAAGTAACGTACAAAGAGTATGATTACATGTCATGAATCAACTTTTGATTTAATTGAGATGCTTAAAGTTGAATTTGCCACATATTCATTGCACATTCTTTAGTGAATGATCCTCAATAAAATTTGAGAGGAAGAAATAATTTCGTTTTAAAATTATTTTTGATAGATAAAAAATAGGTTAATTAGAAAAATCTTTTTACATTTTCAAGATTAAATAGGAGTATAATTGTAAATAACATAGAAAATAATGCTAAATGTAGAAACATAATTTAAATTGGACAAACCAAAAAGAAAATGTGAGCTGAATAAATGGGATGGAAGGAGTATTTTTTTTTTTTAACAATCACATTAAATTCAAGTTTTGATTGTTAGAAAATATATACGCAACTGATTATATATCAATACCTATTGTTAAAATCATGTGCTTCTCACAATTCTCGTTCCAATAATTACTCCAAAAAGCGAGTTGGCTCAAATTCAAATGATTATTGGATTTTATATGTGCTTTGAAAATGCAAATTCATCATTAAATTTTTAGTTGATAAATTTAAGAAAAAAAAAAGAATGTTTAGATTAAGCATTTTTAGAATTTCTATTACATACTATACTAGCTTATTTAGAGTTTTAGACATGTTCTAAAGTAGTTTTTGAAAGTTTTCAAAGTGTAACTTGTATACGTATATTTTCTACAACTCACAGTAGGTTTACTTTGAACCACGAGTTGTCTTGAATTCATTAGTCACAAGTATCAAAAACAGAGTTTTCATATATTGAATTGATTGGTCGTCATCGATTTTTTTTTTAAAAAAAAAAAAAGCGCCGCCTACCGTGAGGTCACCTGGTTTTCAACTAGTCCTAGCAAATTTCTAGAAATATGATCTAGAAGCAATGTCAACTATGCAATGTTCAAAACACACAATTCCTTTCCCGTCCCAAAAAAAAAAAAAAAAAACACACACACACACACCCCAAAAATTTCCCATTGGATGTAGTAATTAGTACACATCTAAAGATAAGCAAATAAACTAATTAGTGTGTGTAGTTCCTTAACATTGCCAATGGATGGCAATGCGGCGGCCGAGTCATTTTAGTCATTGGAGGGTGTCATACTTATTTTTAGTTAAAAGGGGTAGATAGGGCCAAAAACGTGAGAATCGAGAGTATAAATACCAGTTTCTAAAAGTTAGGGATGAAAAAGATAGAAATATAAAAGGTTGGGGTAGATGGTCCCAATTAGCCAATCTAGGAAGATATGTTAGATCTATAAATTGTAATTTTCCCATGTCGTCTGAACCTCAATCCAAAATGTCATCTCTAAACACAGTAGTACAATATTGCAACCCATGAGCAACCACCAATGAGTTAATATAAGGATGTGAACTTCTAGAATTAGACAAAAAAAAAAAGGCCTTGTGGGTTTCCCGAAAAGGAAAAAGAAAAAAATAAATAAAAATTTGAGTAAGAAACATTTGAAAACCATATTCAGTGTCAACTTATGCATTAATGTCTTTTATATCCCTAAAGAAAACTTTAACAAAGTCGACTGCCAGAGGAGGCACTAGTTGGCGGCGAAGGAGATCGATTGGGCGGGAGAGGAAGAAGCAACGGAGGTTTGCGAAGATTGCTTCAAGACAACAACTTTAGAAACTTTGAAACTTTAAATTAATTGGGTTGTTTGGATTGGAGAATTGTAATTTTAATGAAATTAGGTGAAAAGACATGTCTATCAAAAATGATAGATTAAGGATTGAGTTTGCACTTCATAAGAACTTTGAGGACTCAATTGTAATTTTCTATAAGCTTGGATCCTGCGAAATATTTTGTTGCAAAAGTATGTTTTTTTTTTTTTTTAAATTACAATCTCATCGAAATAAGCTTTAGCTTTTTTAAAAAAAAATTAAAAAAAGGCTAATTGACAGTAGACATCTCTAGTTTTGATATAGTTTGTGGGAAACATTGTTACCTATCAATTTTTGGTATTCTTGCTCTCAAAACAACATTTCGTTGTGCCAAATATCTTTACCAACTTTTAATGGGTATGTGTTTGTCGACCCATAAAATAAAAACCATATATTATATTAATGTGTCAAACATACATCCTTTGATTTCCTAAACCCACCGAGAACAAAGGAAGAAAACAACTGATAGGCACGGACGTTTTGGTCCTGATGAAGGGTGCAATTTTCCTCCCATATATACCCTATGTAATGCTCTAAAAAAATAATAAAACTATAAACTTATCCTTTAGAAGATAAATAAAGTATGAAACGATCTCTAAAAAATAATGTGACAAGTCAAATGCCAATGAAAACTTTGTCGACAACACATTTGAAATTTGAGATATTTGTCTATAATGGCAAGCTTTAAATTGGTGTAGCAAAATATGATGTTAGGTACATGATGAAAATGTTGTAACATCAAACGTTTAGACAGATAATGTGATAGAATATCAACTGGTAATAGGACTTAAAAGCGGCATGGTGATGCGTTGATATTATATCATATCATCGTCTAGTGTCGTTACTACATCAGATGTCCGGCGTATGAATATTCCTAAGGTGTATGAAGGATAAATTTTGATGCCAAAAAGAAATTGGCCAAAATAATATTAAACAAAAGTAATAAAATATCATTTAAAAAAGTAATAAAATATTATTTTTGTTGCAGTGAAATGATTTCACCTATTATTATTGTGGCTATTGCAAAAATACCCACCACCAATGATACATGTCTAGTTTGTATCTGTTGGGTTCATAGATACATAATCCTTGCCGTATAGTCTGGCTCTAAAACCAACAATTAATTCTTTCCAGAACTAATAATTTCTTTTAGAGTTAACTCCATAACATGGTAGAATAAATTGAAAATATGTAACAGTAAGATAACAGATATTTTTTATTCAGCAAGTTATAAGGTAAGAAACTACTCGTTAATTATAGAAATTTTTTCAGGGTAATAAATTGTATTAAAATTAGCCCAAAAACTTTCCCCGTATGTGTGGACAAAGTAAAAATAAAATTAAAAAAAAAAAAAAAAGAAGAAGAAGTACCGCTAACTAAATTTTGTATAGTATAATAAAACTCATAGACTTGAATTATTGTTCAGACAATTTGGTAGGCTCCACAAGTTATGATTGATGAACCATTTTTTTTAGCTCCACCAAAGGTTCCAGATATATTAATTTGCCAAACTTATATTATTTGTTTTATTTTGATTACTCAAATTATTCAACCAAACTTTTATTTTAATTTCATTTCAAAATTCAAAGATTCTGCCTACCTCTATTTGTTGAAATATTTCAATTTTTCCTTTGAAATGTTATTTTATTAATTTGAATGAGGGGTTGTTATTTATTTAAATTGAACACACATTTCTAGTTTTTTGACATTTTCCTAATTGAAAAATGATGAAGTCTCTATGTGTATTATAAACATGTGAGTCTATCACCGTTAATGATTGAAATCTAGATAAATAACATTATTTTTTTAATTTAAAATTGCATGAATATTATTCACTAGCTGACCACACAAGTGTATAATTAAAACTTTTATTCAAATCATTTACCATCAGCACATTATCACTCCACTCCAAATCATATCAACGCTTGATATCCTAATGAGATAGCTGATACTTGAAAATTTTCAAAAAATCTAACTCCAAATTGCCCCTAACATTTACCATCTGTGCCCATATATATTATCCTAATCCTATGACATTCTTTCACCCCCGAGATGTTGAAAATGATCCTTTTGTTTGATAATATAAGAACATTCACATTAGTAGTGTTAAATTAAGTTGCTAGTGAAGTTGTTAGTTAACAAATTCAAAAAAGTACCTATATTGATAGTGTTACAGAAGTTGCTAAAAGAATATTTTTTGATAACTTGTTAACTTTAACAACATTTTTAACATTTTGCTAGAATTTAATATTTTTGAAAATTTCTTTTTTATTTATTTAATAAAGTTTAACCAACAACTTTGGAAAATAATGAGACACACTTAGATTTAAGTATATTTTAGTGATTTTATTTAACATATTTAATGTGACATTTTGATAGTTGTTAAACTAACTTGCATATCTGACAATTTTTATTTATGTGGATATCTAAATTTAATAATATCAATGTGAACACCCTAAATTAACGTGAAAACACAACCATTTGGGCCAATATCTCTGTATTTTATTCCCACAAAAATACAACAAATTACTATTGTGATTTTCTTTTTTTTTCCCCAATTGGCACTAGGTTTTCTAGTTTCTTAAGACTAATCCTAGACCTTTAGGACTCCCGCCTCTAGAACCCTGAAGGAGGCAAATCGCGGGATATACCTCAATTGGATCACAGGTTTCCAACGCCAGCTTGTACACTACTACATACAAGATATTCCACTTCAAATTGATAATCATCAAGTTATATGCTCAACAAGAGTCGAACCCCCCGTAATTTTCTTCTTTCTTATTTGCGAAGGAGCTATTTGAATTTTTAATCGCATAAACTTTTTAAATTTCTCCATTATTATTATGAAACAAATAGGAGTATTATTTGTCCTTTTGAAAGATAAAGGAAGCCACTCATGAGATGTCTAGTACATGGTATAATAACATGGTCATAATATCTATATATATATATATATATATATATATAAAACCAGAGTTTGTTTGGCTCAATTTAATTGTCGGGTACAATAAAAATAATTTTCTCACTCATTGTCTAGCTTTCTTAAAGAACCAATTTACTGACGTCATTATTCTATTATCATACATTTCCTTATTGTTATACTTTTCCTTTTAATTATTTAATTTAATATTTTTATTTTAGAACTCTATCTACTTATTACATTGGTTAGATATATCTCATATTTGCCTAATAGAGTTCAATTTTACTCTGTCCGATTATATAATTTCATGATTTTATGTTTTCCTACTATATTGTATTTTACTTTCTCAATATAATATGTCCATGAAATATACGGGTGTGAAGTATGGTAGTGCGTAAATACACGGATATGAGACTAATATAGATTATGCTATCGGGTTTTATTACCTTTAAATGAAATAAAACATAAGAATTAATAAAAAATTATCGGCTCAATTATTATACTTTTCCTTATTTTTATATTTTTCCTTTTAATCATTTAATTTAATATTTTTATTTTGAGACTCTATCTACATATTACATTTTGGTTAGATATATCTCACATTTGCCTAATGGATTTGAGTTACATGAAAATAGATAATATATCAATCTTGATTTCAATATTACTTTTCCTTATTATTATAATTTTCCTTTTAATCATTTAATTTAATATTTTTATTTTGAAACTTTATCTACATATTACATTTTGGTTAGATATATATCATATTTACCTCATAGATTTCAATTTTATTTTATTCGATTGTATAATTTCATCATTTTATATTCTCCTACTCCATTGTATTTTATTGTTAGCATAATATGTCCATAAAACGCATAGGTGTGAAGTATAGTATGTCCGTGAAATGCACGAGTATGAAACTAATATAGATTATGAATCGGGTTTTATTGTCTTTAAAGGAAATAAAAAATAAGAATTAATAAAAAAATTATTGGTCCAATTATTATATTTTTCCTTATTGTTATATTTTTTTTCTTTTAATCATTTAATTCAATATCTTTATTTTGAGACACTATCTATACATTTTGGTTAGATATATCTTATATTTGCCTAATAGATTTGAATGACATGAAAATAGATAATATATCAATATAAATTTCAATATTATTATATTTTTCCTTATTATTATATTTTTCCTTTTAATCATTTAATTTAATATTTTTATTTTGGGATTCTATATATGTATTATATTTTGATTAGATATATTTTATATTTGCCTAATAGATTTCAATTTTACTTTATTCGATTGTATAATTTTATGATTTTATATTCTCATACTCTATTGTATTTTATTTAGTCACCATAATATGTCCGTGAAACGTACGGGTGTGCAGCATAGTATATCTGTAAATACACGGGTGTGAAACTAATATAGAATTATACTATTAAGTTTTATTGTCTTTAAAGAAAATAAAAAATAAGAATTAATAAAAAAATTATTGGTTCAACGAGATGGCAATGAACTAATAACAAGAATTTAAAATTATGTCAACAAAATAAAGAATTGATTGCATGCTATTTGCAAACATAAGATGCACATTAGTTCCATGCAGGTTGTATTTTTTTGTTTCTTTATAACATTAAACCTGACAAACATAATTATGTTGTATTTTATGTATGAGATTTCTTTAGAGCTCTAGTCGTGCAAGGAGCGGGTGGAAATCTAGTTTCACTAAAAACAAACAATTTTTTTAATACAAGGGGAATAACTAAAAACAAACATAATTATTGACGGTAAAAAAAGATTTTCTCCTTATTGTGGCACAAAAATAAAGCTAATTACTGATCATAGGAATGTTTTCTCCCCTACAATGGCAAAAAAATATGTTTATCATGTATGTCACAATTACTATATCATCCTCCTCTCATTTTTTCTCAAATTCTCCTCCTCCATTCTTCTTCCACTTGGAAATGATCCTATGATCAGATTCACTGCTCAAGAGGTATACTAATTATTATTTGTCCTATATATCACACACTCCTCTATCCTGTAAGTAACACTTCTTCATTTTCATCTCCAATACTCCTCCTTCCTCTTATTGTTCTTTAACTTGCAATTGATTTTACGGTCTTGAGCGGTATTTATAAAACTAGTAGGGAATCGTGTGTTGCACAATGTCTGTTAGAATTGTTAAATAGATTTTTTACCCATTTAATAGATTTTATTAATAATAATAAATAAAATGAGTTTTGCAATAAAAATAGTAGGTGTTGAAGTAATTTATATAAGGTTTTATTAATAGAAATTGGGAGTTTTAAGCGCACTTATGGTATTTTAGATTTTAAAATGTTTACACATAAGTTGAAAGATGAATTTACTCGAATTTGTTATTATTATTTAACTAAATAGAACTTGAATTGAATTTACTAAGAAAATTTAATATTTATTGTTTTTACTTTGCTAAAAAAACGAACTCGAACAGTATCTTGAACATGTTGATATCAAATTTAGCCTTTGACTCAACAAACGAGATTTATATTTGTGGGGAGTTTGTATTTGAATCGGCTTGCATATTTAATGTGCAAAAGCAAGAGATGTTTGTAATGAATAGAAGAGAGTAAATGTGCTAAAGACAAGAAGATTGAGATTTTTTATCCGCCTCCTTTTCCTAGTTTTGCTTGCTCTATTTATAGTGTAAACTTGTCATTTGCACGGGAACAATGATTAAATGTATTTATTGATGGGCCATACGAATGACCTATGAGTCATATCAGTTGAGATTTGACCTTTACTTTTTTTTACTAATGACTATTTAGATCATGTGTGGGGCTGATGGCCATCACCTTGCATTCAATGCTAAAGTCCCATCAACCGTAAGCGATAAGGTCCCTCACATGAGTTCCCCAACAAATACTTAACTGTCGTGCTCGTTAGGTCGCAGCGTCGGATTGGAACACTGTTAACTCGTTATCGTAGCGCCCTGAAATTCTGAACCGCAGGGACACAAGAATGAATATTTACCTCGGAGGTCGCTAAAACGGGCTCCTTATGTCAGTTGGTCGCTAGGCCGTTAAATTGGATGAGCCTCTTGGAGCCGGCTCCCAAGATCTTACAACTATTGACCGTTGTTGACTTTTGGCCTTTTGCGACTTGGTGGCTACAGAACTAATAGTTGATTATCTAATTTCATAATAATGTAGTCTAATAAAAACTTAACACTTGTTTATTTACTGTCATATATATGTCCCTCCCACATGTCACCATGAATTAAGTTTATTATAAAATAATATCATAATTATCAAAATGATGAAAAATAAGTAAAACTCTTTAAGAACGAAAGGAAGAAAGAAACAAGCCACAAAACACACCAAAAAAGGAAAAAAGAAAAAGGAAAAAAAATAGGAAAATGACTACCAAACTATAAATAGTGAAAAGTAAAGTGCCCCTCTCCATTATTGTGATATGTTTCTACCACATTTCACCATATTATGAATTTAGTTTATTACAAGATAATATCAACTATCAAAAAGATGAAAAATAAGCAAAAACTCTTTAAAGATGAAAGAAAGAAAGAAACAAGCCATCAAAAAAAAAAAAAAAAGGAAGGACTACGAAACTATGAATAGTGTGAAAAGTAAACTGTCTTTTAATAATGTGGATAGATGTGGAGATAATGAAAGGGAAAATATATATAACAAAAAAAAAAAAAGGAAATACCACTCAACGCATTTGAGGCTGCTTTAAATTCCCCAATCCTGAAATCCAAGACACTGAGGGTAGAGAAGCAGAGGAGTGGAAGATTGGCGCGTCCCTCTTTTCCTAGCTCTCTCTCCCCGTCTCCTTTCCTCGCAAGAAAAAACCATCCGGTTGGAGTGTGAATTTGATGCAAAAAGATTGAAGAAGAGAAAACCCACCTGGAGTTTTCTGCTGTTCCTCATTCTTGAAATTGTGTGTGTAGAAATGGCAGAAAGTAGAGGGAAAAAGAAGAAATTATCGATAAACCTTTCATTTCTTAGCCTTACTGATAATACCCTTTTCACGAAACCAAATGGTAGCCATAAATCTGTCAAGATATTTCAAGAGCCAGATGGGGTTGTTGGGCTTGGCATTCTTGCAGCCCTGAGTCATCGCCATCAAGATCCAAATCTTATGAACTGTGGCAGAGATGCAGTTCTTGCAATTTCTCCCAAATCTTGGACAAACCCAACCCCAATTTTGAACGACAAAAGTTTTACCCCGGTTTCTGCCAATATTAATGACAAAAACAAGAAGCTTAGTGTCGGGGAAATGGAGTTGTGTGAGGAGTACACTTGTGTCATATCACATGTGGGTGACAATATGATCAAGAAAAGAGAATACTTTGATGCTGATTTATTTCCAAAGAGTAATGGTTCTGATAGATTTTCTATTGGAGGAGGTGGTGGTTTTTGGGTGAGTTCTGGGATGGTCTCTGATTCATCTGTTACTTCTGTTGATGAAAACTATGAATTTCGGCCTTCGGGTTATCTGGATTCTTGCTCTCTTTGCAAGAAGACGCTTCATGGATTGGATATTTTTATGTACAGGTATTGTTTTGATACTTCCTCTTTGAAATCTTTTGAACAACCTGTGCATTTTTTCCACCTACTTGTTGTGAGTCGAATGTTATGATCGATGTTGCTTTTTAATTGTCTGATTTCAAAGGTTTGAGTTTTTCTACTTTATGTGGGATTTCAGAGCTGAAATTTAATGGCTTGTATTGGTGTTTGATTTCTGCTTCCTTTTGAATTCTTTGGATGTATTCATATAAAGTAGCAAGTTAATTAATGAACTAGTTACTAGTGGCATATTGAGTTATAACACAGTTAATATTCTGGAATTTGAAATCAATACTTAAAGGCGAAGGTAGCAGTTTGCAATTCATTATCATATTAAGCTTTTGATTGTTAGCATAATGATATTCTAATTGATCTCACTGGATTTTGGAATGCATTACCTGGATCTGGTGATCATGCTTTCAGGTCCAAACAAATTCTATTAATTTTAATAGCTCTTTAGTTTGGGTTCCTATTATGACTTCTTGAGATTTTGTTTGATTCTCAACATGGAAAGTATAAATTCTTTCCCATTGGTTGCGATATAGTTAAGATTAGAATGGTTTCCGTGTTCTCTTTTAAAATTCTGAAACTGAAAGTATCTGTTTTTCCAGTGGTCGAGATGTACTTATAATATGGTCTGATACTGATCAATATTGAATGGCTGTGATGTGTTTGTTTCTGGTCGCTTTGCTTGAGCATCACCCACATAAAGCTCAAAAGCATCTTCAAGCTCTAACAAACCTTTATTTTCTGAAAATTCTAGCTTACTTTCTAGAAAAGTTAACATTTAACTATCCATTTAGCATATACCACCAGTGCGTTTGCAAGTAGTTTATAAACTGCATTATGGCTTTATTATCTGTTTACATTTTTTTATTTTTCTCTCTCTTTTTTTTTTTAAGTCAACTGTTAGGGGGGGGGGGGGGGGGGGGGGGGGGGGGGG
>CAVNYN010208503.1:0-14914 GCA_963692815.1 Nyctanthes arbor-tristis | reverse complement strand
CGTGTGCTCTTCCGATCTCAACTTTAGCACTGCATATAAAATCCAGAATTAACACATGACAAATGCAAAGACATACATAATCTTACAAAGCAAATTCTAAGGATAATTGCTTCATTGGATTAAAAAGTTAAAACCAAGCTGTAAATATACATCCAGGGATAACAATTAAGCAGCTTTGTGCATGTGTATCATTAATTACTTTGCTTTAATTCCAGAAGTCTCCCAGGAACGAACATTTTTGCCGAAAAATCTTGCCTCCACCCTCGAGTCGAGAACCCTGATTGCTTCCTCAGATTTGAGACAGCGCGGAGTCTTGTATTGATTTACAGAAGATCTCCGAGCAAGGAAAAAATCCATGAGTGCATCAAATGTTCCATGTTTGACAACTGTGATTTCAAGGGGGCCTATTGATTTGTCCTTCATCCTGTACTTCTTATACACGGTATCTAGTCACTCTTCCACTCCCTCACAGCATTGTTCCATTAGAGAAGGATCAAGTGTCGGAGTCTCGTCCGCGTTTTTCCTTGTTTGAAGCTCGCAGAAAAGCACGTAATGACCCGGAATTGATGAGGTGGCAGCATAGCTAGTGTATTCTGCCAGTAGGAATCCTAGCGACTCGATGATATTCTTTGCTTCTGTTATTGCCTTCAAGAGGGCTTCCCCACTCGTTTTGTCAATGTCGATGCTCAAAACCACATTTTGCCTTTCCACAAATCTGAATTGAGGAGCACTGATGTGAAAACCAGTTACCATAATAATGTCTCCTACTCTGTATCTGTAGACCTGAATATTACAAACAAAATGGTTGGTTGGTTAGTTATACCGCTCCATTTTTATTGACAGAAGCAGGTTCAGAGAAAATAATGAATCTACCAGGTAATGTGGTCACCACAGGTTCATAGCAATGACCAACTTTGACATTGACAAGATCCACAATTTTTCTTTTGAGCCCTTCTTCCAAGTTTACAGGAAGAAACTCGAAGTAGGCCATGTTTGGGAGGAAAATGTACGATACCTCTGAAGGTTTGCATAGCAGTTTGAGATCAATCCCAAAACAGCCTTCAGAAGAAGCATATGCTTTGGAAACTACAGCTCCGCCGCCACAGTAAAATTCAGGAGGTGATAAATATTGTGCGATAGATCCTGTAACTATAGACTCAACATACTTAGTTCTTGGCCAAAGCTTCTGGATTATCCTTTCCCAGGGTGTTCCACTACATTCATGCTCAATCAAATCAGCCAGATCCAGCCTCCGCTTGCTCAGAATAACAGACGGGGCATTCTTGCAACCTGGATCGTTAACCCAGTCACTAAGTTGTCCTTACGAAGTGACAACCGCCACGTGGCTGTATGTGACACATGCAGCTACGCAGCAGTTGCCATTCTGTAAAGAGAGATGTAAACTCTTCTCAAAAAATCCACGACAAGTGACTTACTATTCTTATCATTAATTAATTTCTTGCTCCTGGTTGTTTCTCTTTGTTACTCTTCTTTTAACTCTCTAGCAACTTGCCTTCCTATCTCTGTTTTATCATAAAAAAATATCTTATTCATGATTCTCATTAATTAAGGCTGTAGGTCTCTTTTCCCTCCACATGTGCGAATGACAATAGAGCAGAGCCAGGGCGGATATGCCTTCCCCGTACCCGCCCTATTAAAAAAACCCCCAACCTGTACCTGAAACAATTGGGTAAGGGGCGGGGGAGATTCAGAGTGGGTAAGAAAAAATACCCGTTACTCGCTCTATTAAGAAAATCTTAAAAAATTTAAAAAAAAAATTTTAAAAACAACATCAAAAGAACCATCCAAATTTCCCCCCCCCCAAAAAAAAAATAAAACCTTAAAAAACCATCCAAATTAGAGGCTAGTGTATATATTAGCTTGTGTTGCCTTGATTTTATTTTTTATTGTAAGGAAATTCAAATTTTGACTTAGTATTGGATTAGCTAAAAAAATTAACAAAAAGATCAGTGGTTACGGCGGTGATGCTTTGTTGATTTAAAGTTGGAACTCAGGTAATGACCTCTCACTGCTCTTTTTATATCAAATTTTGTTTTTATAATTCAAAGAAAATTCTTATTGAGTATTAGGTTCGGGGCGGGTCGCGACCGATAAGAATTCGGGCCAGATTCTTGACCCCGTGCCTACCCAATACTTAGCGAGACGGGTATCGAGTTTTTTGTTCGAAATTGTCATTCTTATCCACATGTTAGAGCTTTCTATTTCTGTTATTTTATTTTTGAGTAATATCATTTAGGATAATTTATAGCTAATGTCTTCAACCTTTCAATTATTTATAGATCACGTCCCAATCTTTAATTTTCTTTCTATAGACCCTCAATTTTTAAGAAATCTCCAGTTTAGTTCCCTAGCGACGGAAATCGTCAAGTTCATCTATTAAGTTAGGGACATTTTTGGTTAAATATAAAAAATAAAAATAGGAAGACCCCAGGCTGCCATTTGCAATAGCACATGAAGGGTATTGCTGGCATTTCTGGTAGCCTCTTCGGGAGAGTTGTCCTGCTAGCAACACGGGGAGAGGGGACTCTCCCCAAGAGGCCAAAATGGGGGAGTCCCCCTCTCCCCAATTTTCTTTTATTAAAATTTTTTAAATTAAAATATTTATTTTTTATATTTTACAAAAAATGCCCCTAACTTAATGGACGAAATTCACGATTTTCGTCACTAGGGATTAAATTGTGGATTTTTTAAAAGGTTGAGGACTCACATAAGGAAAATTAAATGTTGAGGATGTAATCTATAAATACTTGAAAGCTTGAAGACGCTAGATGTAAATTACCCAATTATTTATCTAGTGAATTTCATCTATCACCTGTGTTCAGAGTATCCAGTGCAAACACAAAGGTGGGCATGGGTGGGGGAGAGAACTCATTGATATAAATTAGAGACCAATTTCCAATATTGTTGACATCATTAGATGATGGGTAGGGAGGTATATAAATATATGTGAATATTAATTTATTCAACATTTAATAAGAATATGACAATAAAATTGGAGTTCGGTCTCTGATCTAAGTAAATAGCATTTTTCATTTTTTTCTGGCTGTCTTTTCCCTAAACGTGTTGCTTCTTTCTCTTCCAGATTGTGTCCACGTCCAACAATTCTTTTTCCTGAACACAAGTCTTCGTTGTCCGTCCTTCATTATATTTTCCTTTAATCCCGTTTTGACCAGGCATTTGTTCCTAATCTTCCAAAACTTGGAAGGAAGATAGTTTACATTCGGTTGATATTGCGCCATCTTCTCTTCCTTGATGATGTGTGCTGGATTCGTATCAGTAGAATTCCGATCTAGAAGCTTCCGATGTTTCCTTACCACGCACAAGCCACAAGTCTCTCCTCGGTTCTTCTGTACAAGCTAGTTTCAGAAAACTATGATAAGATCCAGCTTGGGCCTAATTTAATATGGCTCGTCAAAGATATATATAAAAAGTAAGCTAATCTTGTGACTCACAACACAAGAGTCTCGCTCAACTAAACAAAGCTAAGCCCCACTAGTAGGGATCTAAATGAGCGAGCTTATGAGCTTAAAATCCCAATTTTGGCCTCTTTTTTTTTTTTTTTTTGCTCAAGCGAGCCAGCTCATGAGCCTAAAACTCCAGCTCAGACTTGGCTCGTACTTTTTGTCTTGTGCCAAAGAAGCCCGAGGCCCCAAAAAAAGTTGAGCTCGGCTTGAGACTTAGCTCGAGCTTTTTCCGAGCTGAGCTCTAGTTAATTTTATTTTTCATTTTCTTAAGAAAATACTAAAAAAGTATAATATAAAAAGTTACAACTTTTATTGAGCTCATAAATAAGAACCAGTGCGCACGGGCCTAGGGGACCAGCCTGGCTCAAGCCTTGCCTCCATTTTGAGGCTCAACCCGAGCCTTAGCCTGCCTAATATAGGCCACGAGTAGGCTCGGCTCAGACTTTTTATGAGCCGCCCTACGGGTTATACATCCCTATATTCCCATTATTTTTGCTGACTATAGCAAGTTATTGATTATTATTGATAAAATAATAATTTCGTCAACTGAATTTAAATTCAGTATCAATTTGTACCTAACATGGATTATAACTAATTTTGATTTGACAGGGTGCTATAAGAACTAATCTATATATACGTAAAAGCGATAAAATTTCCTCATTTCATTTTTCAGCTCATCTCACTTGGTAAATCTGGTGAATGCATCGTGGCCTTTCATTTCATCTTCGTATCTTGGCTGTTTATTGTTATAATTTATTTATTTTATGATTGATTGATTGTTAATCTAATCTTCCTATGTATATCCTCTTAGATACCTAACTTCTTATAATAATCTAATTATCTTACCTAATCCAATATTTGAAAAAATACAAAAGATCATAATTAGTTTGTTCTTGATTTTATCTTTCTATACATATCGTCCAACTTTGGTAGATTTGTGTAGTATCTATATTAATTTGGCATTATCTCACTTTTCATTCCGTCTTTAATTATCTAAATTAATGCGTAATTAATTTTTTTATATCTATTATCACACATGACTATATTTTTATAATTCAGTTTCCTAATCTGTCCATGATTAATTCACCCGATTTAAATGTTTACTATAATATTAATAGTATAATCGGTTTGTATACAGTGTTTTAATTCAATATTATTTTTTTATAATCTAGATTATTATATTATGCGTTAGCTAAGGTAATGAACAATGTAATGTGTCTATTACAATATAACGTCTAATCAATAATAACTACAATTGTAATAAATTTATGTATTTAAGTTAGATATAGATAATTTAGCATATTAAGAAATAATCATAAATCACGGATTAAAGATCTTAAGTTTTATACATACATATCTCTTTATGAAAGGTAAATTTCAATTGCCGTAGATAAATAAACTAAATCAACCAATTAACCTTATTTGGACAGGTTTCCTATTTTCATATAAATCTTTGATGATATTTGTAAAGATAATTAAAAAATCTATATATAAATTAATAACCTAATTCATTTGTTTAACACACAAACTAATCCACTTTTCACCCTCATTTCTTGACATATCAAACCGTGAAGAATTATATGATCAATTGGAATTTTTCCAATAACTGAGCAAACTATTAATCATGGTTTTCCAATTACAAATCCTTGTGTTAATCAATTAACCATGGATAGCTATTTTACGATCTGCAGCCAAACTTTCCATTTCACACATTATATTATATTTTTATCAACTTCACCATCATATGTCCAACCATAAGCAGTCAAAATTGAATCCAAGTTCTCAAGCCAAACCAATTCAGTCAAATTCTTAATTTGTATCTTCACTAGCCTTAGCAGTTCACCAGCTATGTGAATTCATTGAATTCGACGTTTTGGCCTTGCTCTTGGGATGATTTTTTTTAGGTTGTTTCCAAACTTTTATGTTAAATTAAACACTCAACCAATCAATAGTATAATCGATTTGTATATAGTGTTTTAATTCATCAATTTTCTTGAATTATAATTGACCTTTTAGTTTTTGTAGTTAGGAACTGATTCTATGGTTGACTAATTTTGGTTAAACATTTAGTCAGTAGATCCCTTCGGGTTTTATTTAGCTATTCTCGTACTTCCTTTCGGTTTTTGTACTTAGGAACTGATTCTATAGTTTACTAATTTTAGTTAAACATTTAGTCAGCAGATCCCTTCGGGTTTTATTTAGCAATTCCTGTATTATTTGTTTGACGCTTGAACAAATACCCAATCTAACTTGGTAAGTTCACAATTCAATATGATTGCTTAAGTACTCTTTTATATTTGAATGTTAGCATTGAGAATCCGGTAATTGTGTCTTTTATTTGTACCTATAGATATTTAAGCTTTCAACAAACGCAGCTTTCCTTGTAAGTGTGTGTAGAAGGTGGTTTGTGCCTTTTCAAAATAGAGACCTTGACAGTATTGAGTTGGAGTGACGGATGAGCAGGTACTTTTATACTTTGCTCTTTGATTCTTTGTTTAGTTAGTTCGTTGTATTTGCCATGTAGTGTACTATGAATTGGTTCGTCTGCTTGAAATCAATTCATGTGATTTATACAATAATGTAATGTAAAGATAAAATTTGATTTTCCTTTTTTATTTTTACTGATATATTTGGATATTTCTATTTCAGATATCATCAGGGCGTTTAATCCTCTAGAGCGGTCCTTTTTAGATTTGTAATGCGTAATTCATTGTGAACAACCCATTTGAGATCCTATACACTGTATAAATTTGTATACAAAATCTATTTATACATAATCTGATTTGTATTCACAGATTTATATAGTTTATGTGAGATTCATTGTGAACAAAATCTTTATTTGTATATATCTACTCATATTATACACAATTGAATATGAGTGTTTAGCATATTCAGTTTGATTTTGTTTCAGTATTATTTGATATCAATCATACCTCATTATAAGAAAATAATCCATGCTGAATTAATTTTAAATAAATGTTTTCCTCTAATGTAAAACCAGTATGTTTATATTCTTTAAATATTATAGAATATATTATATAGATTATTACTTGGTAAATAGAAGTTATTAATTTAAATTTTATTTATTATATTTTTTTCCTAACATTACTTATCTTAGAAAATGGTAACCTAAATAATTTATTCTTAATCGTAACTCTATATACTAACTAAATTGTCTATACTTAACTTATCACAAACATAAATTATTATGATATAATTTTTTTATTCATATCAACGTTAAATTCCTTGATTAAAGGGAATTATTAATTTATTAAACTACTATTCACTTATCTCTAATAAAATTTAAACACCCTAAATGAAAGATATAATTAATTTCTTAAATTGCTATTCATTTATCTACTAAAATTCAAACACCCTGAATAAAAGATTTAATTAATTATTAATTTTGTCTTGCTAAATGTATTCTCTCACATAAAGGATATCTTATAGTTATCTTTTTTAATCTAATCTAAGTTACAAGCACCCTAAATAGAAGAATTAATTTATTCTTAATTTTAGCTTTCTATATATATCGTTTCTCATACCTAATTTCTTATATTTCTATTTTTATTATCCAATCTAAGATTCAAACACCCCTAAATAGAAAAATTAATTTATTCCTAATTTTCATTTTCCATACTTATTGTCTCACACACTTGATTTATTAAGATTCTTTTCTCTTATCTCTTCTAATATTCAAACACCCTAAATAAAAGAATCTTATTAATTTTACTTTTAGCTTTCTATATATAATGTCTAACAAACCTAATTTCTTAAAATACTATTTACTTATCTCTAACATAATTTAAACACCCTAAATAAAATATATAATTGATTCTTAATTCTAGCTTTCCATAAATATTATCTCACATAAAAGATATCTTATAGTTAAATCAATGATTCTTATTAATCTTTCTCTAACTTGAATTAAGTATGGATAACTTAAATCAATGATTTTTATCATTATTTCTTTAGCTTAAATCAAAAATAGATTAATCTTGATCAAATATGGATTAATCTTTAACTTAAATCAAATATGCACAACATTGTACATTTTCAACAATATTAATTAATTTTTCTTAATCTATGTAAAAAATGAAAGATGAATAATTTGATCAGACAGAGGGAGTAATAATCTTTATTTAAACTTCTATCGACTATATCGTATTACGGGTAACACCTATAATTTTTTCCTTCACACATACATAAATAATCAAATATTATAGTTTAAATCTTTTTTATAAAGTAGTGCTATTTATCTAGACTGGAGACCGGTCTCCAGTATAGATAAATAGCATTATTCTTTTTTATACAATGTAATTTAATTTTTTTAATGTGTTTATATCATCTGCTATTATCAACGCACTGGTAAAATCACTAATTTTTATATAAATTCAGTATCACGCAAATTATTCTTTCTGTATTAATTCCAAAGTCCAAATTAAGAGCAAACATGACATGTATAATACAAATAACTTAAGCCCTATCCCAAATACTTTTTAATTTTAAACCTTAATTTTATTTTATCATTCCAAATATTACAAAATCTTTGTTTTTTTTCCTTTTAAAGGAACACAACACGCGCATACGTGGCATAGAGATATCAAACGTCATCTAACAAAATCATGACAATTTTATTAGACATTGAATGATATATATGCCTCCACACGCATTATGCTAGCAATGCAACAGCTAATACCAGATTATAGAACACCACTAGCGGAACACCAGTTTATCCAAATTGAAAAAAACTGTACTTTTTCTTTTAACAGGAAAAATATTATCAAATCTTAAAACTTCATTCTTGCAAAATAGAAGGCTTGACACAACTTAAGGATTACAATATGCCAAGTAGATCTTTCAAGGAAATCCGTCTCCTTGATGCAGTCATTCGTTTCTTTCTTCCTTGTGCTAGTGATTATTAACTTCAAAAGATTTTTCTCCTTTGTTCTTTCCAAAATCAACATTTTATTAATTGCTCTAAATGTCAAAATCAAACCAGACCTGAGACTAATCGACCAAAGCCGTCAGTTGAAAAATATCAAAAAGTTTGCAGTTGAGTTTTTTGAAACATAAATGGATTTGTAGGTTAGTGGTAAAGTTGTAGATTTTGTCCTCTATCTTTAGTTATTATATAAATTGATTTGTAGCTTAGTGCTAAAGTTGTAGAATTTTTTTTTTATTGATTATCGAGCTGCATTTCATCATACATAATAGAGGGTAATAGAAAAGGAGGGGGAATTGCACCCAAGAAGTCGAATCATGTTGAACAAGCTTTCTGCACTCTTGAATAATAACCCCAAACTCAATATCCTCTGTCAAATTTGTGTTGATGGCATCCACTACACATTTCGCATCCAACTCGAAGATAACATGTTGGAGTCCCCCCGATCTAATCCAACAAAGTTCCTCGCGACAACCAAGTGCTTCGGCTTCATGAGAAACAAAATAGCCATGAATGAGCTTTGAGTAGCAGCTAATAAATTTGCCTTTCTCATCCCTAAGTACCATGCCAACTCCCACAAGATCTTGTTCACAGAACATGGCTGTATCCACATTATATGTAAACATCTCAGCTGCAGGTTTACCCCATTTTCGGCACCTTTGTTCGCCTCTTTGTTGACTTTCCTTCTTCTTTTGAACTGCCAGTCATTCATGCAAAGAGACTACCTCGTGATGGACAGTTGAAGTTGTAGATTTTAGCCTCTATCTTTAGCTATTACAGGTCAAAGGATCACAAATTTGGTTTTATTTTTTAAAGGACTAATTTAAATTTTCATTTTTTTGTCTTTAATGATAGTTACAATTCTTTTAAGTTTTATTAAATTTCAAATGGTAAATACTAAATTTGTAGTATAAGTTTATAAGAAAAGGGCTCTCTTAGTGTTTTAGTGGTGTATATGTACTTTTTAAATGATGATAATCAAATATCTTACAAATTGACAATTATTAAGACCTTTTGAAATGAAAATTCCTTTGAATATATTATTAAAACGTTTACTAATTTTGCTTACATATATACAATATATAAAAGGAAATTAATCTGTAGTGCCTTTGTCCCGTATTTTTTTGGGCCAAAGTTATCTAAGTGAAAGTTATTTTAGACTTCTATTTATATGTTAGGTAAATTTACAGTAAATTGTATGCTAGACAGATAACTATCTTATACTGGGTGTATATCTTATCTTTTTAGGTATTTTGATGGAATTATCTATATTCAAAGTTTTTTGATTTTTTAATTCAAATATACATATCTTATTTAGGATGTATTTCCAAATTATTTTATTTTAGATGTATTTCTTATTTTAGATTAGATTATTTTTAATTCATGTATTAATTTTTAATTATTTTTATATGCTTTTAAATCGAGTCATTATGATGTTTCTCTTTTTTATAGAATAAATATAGATATATATGGTTTAACTAACGTTTCATAGTTGACAAAATTCTCATTATGGTATAGTCACAGAGAAAAATAAAATGTTTAATTTTTCGAGGTCTAGGAATGACAATGAACCGAGTCAGGATCGGGTATGCTATACCAATTACCCAACCCATCAAAAACTTTTTGTTATATCTCTGTACCCATCCCCACTTAAATGGGTCAAGAGTTGGGGACGGTCTAGTTCGGGTAATTACTAATTTATTGACCCATTTATGTATCTATATATTTTTATTTTTACTTAATGAATAGTATTATAAACACGGCGGTATTCCCATGATGAAATTACGATTGTGACTGAAATTACTAAACCTTGTTGATAAGTTTCATTATCTTTTTACTTTTTAAACCATTAGAATTTTTAGAAAATATTTTTATTTTTTTACAAGAAATGGTTAAACATGCTAGCTATGGGTGAAAAATATGATGTCGTTCCCCGGCCCATTCTCAAGTCGGCCAATTTTCTTGATTCCATCCGCAAACGAATTATCCCGTTTAACCTGGTATTCTACGTTTTAATATGGTCGGGTACCCGTAGATATCGAGTTTGATGAGTTTTTTTACCATCTCTACTTAGTCCACTCAATAGTATTCTACATTATGTAAAATATAATAACTATTAGTTAACAATAAGATAATCGAAATATTACAATTTAATGTGATTAATTATATATTACTTAACATTTCATACTAATATTAATATATAATTTAATTCAGTATCTTCTTATATAACATACAAGTGAGAATCTAATTTTTAATTTAAGTCAAACCTTTACAATAATATTTAATCCAAATTTTTTAAAAGAGGCCCCATTTAAATTTCATATAGGCCTACGAAATCTTTAGGGAGGCCCGTAGAATCCATGGTGTCCCGTTGCATTTGGGGTTTACGCAAGTGGGTTGTTCTACCAATTATCAAATCAAAAATAGCAGAAAACATTTGGCTTTTTATGCCAAAATTTCACCTTTCATTCCCGACTTGACTTCATTTCCAAAAGGGTCCAGGAGGGAACCTTTCGGCCGAAAAATCTTGCCACACCTCAAGTCGAGAACCCTGATAGCTTCTGCAGATTTAAGACAACGCCGCGTCTTGTATTGACTTACAGATGCTCCCTCAGATTGATAGAATTCCAAGAGTGCATCAAATGTTCCCTGTTTCACAACTTTGATTTCAAGGGGACCAATTGATTTTTCTTTCCTTCTGCACGTCCTCTACACAGAATCTAGAGACTCTTCCACTCCTTCGCAGCGTTGCTCCATTACAACAGGATCAATTCGGGCTGCTGATCTCTGTTTTCTCTCATTTTAAGCTCCCATAAGAGCACATAGTGACCTGGAATCGAAGTGACGTCTGCATAGCTAGTATAGCGACCTGGAATCGAAGTGACGTCTGCATAGCTAGTATAGTCCCTGAGAAGGAATCCAAGTGATTCAATAATGATCTTGGCTTCCACAATTGCTTTCAGAAGATCTTCCTCGCTTGTTTGTCACCGTTAATGCTCAAAACTGCGTTTTGTCTTTGTACAAACCTGAATTGAGGAGTATTGTTCTGAAAAGCAGTCACCTTTAGCATGTCTCCAACTCCGTATCTATATAAACCTGAATACAAAGATAATGCAATTTAATGGTTAGAAATTCATCAGTTTGATTCAATGAGCTCCTTTTGCTATGGTTGATAATCCTAGTTGGATGAACTTAATTGGAAAATCAAGTACCTGTGAATGTGGTTAAGACAAGTTCATAGTAGTGACCAACTTTGACATCCACGAGATCCATAATTTTGCCTTTTTGACATTCTGCATCAGATTTCCATTGGAACAATGTGTTTCGTGACCTTCAGCAACTGGGAGAAACTCAAAGTAGGCCATGTTTGGGAGAATAGTGTAGGATACATCAGAAGGTTTGCACAATGGTTTGAGATTAATCCCAAAACAACATTCAGAAGAAGCATATTTTGGGGACACCAAAGGCGTTCCACCACTGTAAAACTCGAGCCAATATATATTGTGCCATAGATCCTGTAACTATAACATCGACATACATAGTTCTCGGCCAAAGCTTCCCAACTATCCCTTCCCATGATATTTGACTACATTCCTGCTCAATCAAATCCGCCAAATCTGGCCTCGGCTTTCTTAGAAGCAAAGAGGTGGCATTCTTGCAACTTGGGTTGGTGATCCCGTCGCTGAGTGGCCTGTTCTTATATTGAGACATGGTTCTCGCCAATGATCCTCCAAGAATTTGTTTGATTGAAAGCAGAAAAGCAGATGCAAGAACTGCACCGACCCTGAGGACTTCGATTCTCTGTACTAGCCCGCATGACAACTGGCAATACATGCTTCATTACTATCTGAACAGAGTATGATTTCATCTGGAGTGGTATAGACATTGAATTTGTTGAAAGGACGGTTGTGGAAGTTGCTGCTGTTGTAGTAACTACTTAGGACCAGTCTGGCAACCAGGCCAGCCGGGGTAATAAATTCTGGTTATGTGAAGAGAAGATACATCGCTTTTCCTTGGTCTAGCCCCTCTACATACCTACATTATGTAACAGAACTTCAGCAATTCTCATGGTAATGATAATCTGATGAGAGCCAAATTCTAAAGAGTAATTATTTTCCCAACATAATAGAGCGATTTTGGGCAGTATGAGCTCATTCAGCTAAAAGGAGTTTTCTTCTTACGTACATGTTCATCACTAGTACCAAGAGATCGTAGAAAAATGTCCTTGTGTCAAGCGCTTGAGCTGTCTAAGGAAATAACTTCGGCTGGCCTTGTGATGTTCTTGAGCTGAATGAAAAAAGGGAAACACCATCAAACCAAGGCCCGATAAGAAAAGAAATTCAAAGCAAGCAATTTACCTTGTGAGAAGCTCGGTAACAGGCTGAGCCAATGAGATACTGGATGGTTCTCCATTGGCAATTCGTTCAATATAAGGCTGGATAAGTTGGTAATGCACAACAGGGACTTTGTCCTTGAAAAGATGCTTGGTGGCATGGCCATCCAAGAAGCCCTTTAGATACTCTGTATTTGCATTTTGTTTGAGTATCTCCTTGAGCACCTCCTCCTGAGCTTGGTTGGCATTACTAAGCTTCTCCAGAAGCTCCACACTGGCTGCAGTATCTGTTGGGTCGAACTTGGGCAGCATTGTCGATGCTGCTACGTGTGTTTGTATGGATATCTTCTTCCTTCTCAATTTATAATTCGAAATAATAAGCCATTTTTGGGCTCTACGCACCCAAGAAGTCAAGAATGAATAGTGTTATATACTATTCATGGTAGAGAATTGTTGCATGGAGAATTAATGCACTGAAATTTTTATACTATGAGTTGTTGGCCTTAAGTCGGTGGGAGATTTCGGCAGGGGAAATATCAATTGCAAGAAAACAAATTGGAAAAAAAAAATTTTTTAAGCTTGTTAAAAAAAAATTATATATAATGGGTAATTAAGCTGTGTGTACTATACGGCTTACCCTTCTGACCCACCCCTCTAATAACGCCTGGCTTCTCCATCTGCCGACTTGCTGGTTGAAATTTGATACCATGTATTAAATGCAATGTCGGTGAAGTTTTGATAAATAGAGCAAGAATTCAGCAAATGAAACCATCCCATTTCAAGTGTCATTCTCCTGCAGTGAATAGTGAGCTTGATTGATACCACCAGTAGAGAGACAGGTAAGATATTTTGAGAGAGAATATTATTTCTCCTATAAGTTTCCTACTTGATTTGTTTCTCCTACCGGGTTCCTTGTTAACAGAGAGAATGTTGTAATTCTCCTACCACATAGTTGAATTCTTCTACACTTGCCTGCGGTTTTAACCTCAAATAAATTGAGAGTTCTTCGTGTAAATTCTTATGTTCATTTTATTTCCAGTTTTTCTCGGTTTTCTCTTTAGCTATGTGCTATATCATGTCCAAATTCTCTAAAATTTAAAGCAGTGAAGAGAATCATTTGTTTTCCGCAGTTTGTTTTGATATAATATATATAAAGTAGTTAAATATTTGTACCCACGCTATGAAGCACGGAAACTCCAAAAAGGCTAGCGTTTTGTATTGGAAACGTTTCAAAAATCGAAACTCTCCGGAAACTCTTCGGAAACATTTCAAAAACTCTTAAAAAGATTCCTAATTTTTAATAAATTCAGAAACTCTATGGAAACTTTATAGACATTTTATGGAAACTTTTAGGAAATTTTTAGGAAACATTATGACAAAAAATTTAGATTTTTATTTTTAAGAAGAGGAAAACTTAATTATAGTCATGTTAAAAAATTATATATGGTAATTTCATTAACGTTTTAATATAAAATAAACATTTAAACTAACTTAAATTAAATTACTTAAATTTCTTATTGAGAAAGAAGTATTAAGAATTAACCTAGTTCTAAGTTGCAAACGTTGAATATTGAAATTATAAAAAAAAACTAACAATTACTACATAATGTTTCCGTAGCATTTCGTGTCCTGCATTTTTCAAATCTCGTTCCCCTGTGTCCGTTTCGTGTCCTATTTCCATTTCCGTGCAACGTAGTACCCACATATATAATATATTTCATATTTTACTTTTCCAGCAGAAATAAGATTTGAATATAAAAAATGCTAATTGCTAGGGAGTTGATTTTGAAAAGTCTGTAAAATAACAACGGTGGTGTATTATTTCAGTCATCTGATACAAGTGAATAAATATATACAAACGCAATGTTGGGCAAGTAAACGCTACTAGATGATAATTACAGGACTGAAAATGATCCAGTACAAGAACATATTGAATACAATTCCTACATATGATTATGATATATACCAACAACATAGCTTGATCTTCTTGGATTTGTGAAAGTAATAACTTGAGTAAAACAAGTAACTGCAATAGCCAAAATCTTCAAGGATTTGGCAATCGGTTTTTCCTCATCTAACTTCATCACGTCTTCTAGTTGATCTCCAAGTCCAATATTGGCCCCTGTTTTTTTGACAATTGTAATAACTCAC
>CAVNYN010208500.1:0-11048 GCA_963692815.1 Nyctanthes arbor-tristis | reverse complement strand
CACTAAAAACCTGCGCAGATGATCACCTTAGAGGTGCAACTGCATCCCTGCTCAGTTCTTGCATGCATGTGGATACCCTTTGGATCTGGATGATCCAGATGTCCCTGGACCAGAAGCAAACCTTGGGACCCCATAGTCTTATCCCAATGCCTTATCCACAAAGAATCTAAGCATACATGTCCATTTTATTATCTTTAGGTAAAGTAGTCCGTGTGCTTTGTGAGTTATGTTCGTCAGCCATGATGTTTTGGCCATTTATGTATTTCCTTTTCACATGTAAAGATGTGTAGGCCATACGTCGGCCACTTTGTAAAATTCTTGAGTTAGTGACGCACGCAGTGACGTCACCTTCTTTGTTTGTACTTCACTCCTTTGCCTATATAAGGAGTGCGTTTGTAACCCTGAAGGGCAAGAAATGTTCTGAGTGTTCACTAAGTAATACAATAAGCCCTTTATGTTATCCCTCTCCATGTCTTTCTGAGTTCCCCCATTTTAGTTAGCTCTATGAGGCACATGCAGGCAAGAACTAAGTATGGATGCAGTTGCACCTCTAAGGTGATCATCTGCGCAGGTTTTTAGTGACTACTGAGATCCGTTACAGAGGTAAGTGAACCCAAGATTCCGGACCCTTTGTGTCGCCATGTTTTGGCGTTTGTTTCTGGGCTAGAATACCGTGGTTTGCACTCCCGTTGCAATGTTGGTATTAGAGCCATGTTGTTATTCTTGCCATGTATGTGTTCTCAGGAGCTTCTGAAGTCTGATAACTCAGGGATATTAGGGAAGGAAACCTTCATGAATATGTCTTCCTCTTCATCTTCCAACTCTCTTGCACCTGCTTCTTCTTTCCATAAATCCAACTCTTCAAAGATGGAATATTTGTATGAGATCACTTGCTTATCTGATGATGATAAGGTTCCTCTTACTAGTCTACGTCCTGTAAATCCATACTCTGCATATATGAAGCCTAAGCAATCTCTTACAAGAACTGTTAAAAGTTTAGTTTCTCCATCGAAGTCTTAAGTAAAAGAATATGTTCAACCTTCAAAGTTTGATCAATATCTGTTACCTGCAACTGAGCAAGGACAGGTGGTCACTCCCAAGATCCCATCTCATCTTCCCAAAGAATGGTTATCAGCTGGATACACTTATGTCCACTTTGGTGCTGTCAGAATTGCTCTTACTCTCCATGGCAGAAAAGGACTACCTGCAATTTCTAGAATTGCTTTGCTTGATACACGCTGTGCTGACTACCAGAATGCTTGTATAGCAACCACGGAAACTACTCTCAACACTAGAACTGTTTTGTTCACTATGTTCCCAATTTTTGAACATGCTTATCAGGGATCCACAGCTGATGAACGCTCTAAAAATTCAAGTCCAAATTGTTCTAGTCGTACCCTCTACTGTTACTTATGTAGCTACTTTACACTATCAGATGGTATACCCAATCCAGAACCACTCCACTGATTTTGTAATTCTAGGGACAGAAGATGCTCTTTTTATCCAGGTGGATATAGATCATGTGCCTTCTTGCACACATATGCCTCGGTAAATTCCTAGAACTGAGCTTATAAAGCTCATTCGAGAAACCTAGATCACCAGCTATGAGTAGAAACATCTTGCCAACAAAAATGCTCAACGTTGGTAGTCA
This sequence comes from Nyctanthes arbor-tristis, assembly GCA_963692815.1. Lineage (NCBI taxonomy): Eukaryota > Viridiplantae > Streptophyta > Magnoliopsida > Lamiales > Oleaceae > Nyctanthes > Nyctanthes arbor-tristis. The sequence continues at coordinate 9,397 of CAVNYN010208500.1, read as the reverse complement.
AGCGAACCAATATTTCTGAAGAAATCCACTGGAGAAGTGGAAATTCACTTTAGGAAAAAGAATACATAGCTGAATAAACCACAGTGTTTTCCCACTCAATTCTCTTTTAAGAATGAAGTGATCCCTATTCAAGCTTTTGATACAAATGGCAGACCCATTTATGATAGGGTTGATGACGACTGATAAATTTATTAGGATACGTGTTCGTGCCCTCGATGTCTTCAAGACACTATTCCTTATCAGGATGATTCTAATCCCCGACGATCTCGGCGGAAAAACAAAGGCAAATCTCAAAGACAGCTTTATCAAGCTTTTGAGTACCAAAGTGATTCAACTATCGGCCTCCTTGGAGAACCCTCTGAAAAGTTTGATTACTATGTCAAATACACTCCTCTTCCACAGGATAATGAGCCCATCATTCCAAGTGGATAGGATGAAGATGATGATAACCATGAACCATATCACAAAAGGTGGGACTGGTCAAGTCCACTATCACCTATAGATCCTCAGACGGTTCATATGTTCCATCCACCTCCTCAAACTGATTTTCCTCAAAAGATTTGATTTTCCTCCTTTGCAATCTTTTGAGAAAAATCAGTCTTCATGCTCTTGGAAGGTACCAAATCCAACCTCTCAAATATCGAATGGATCTTTGGAAAAACTCTCTGGCTGAAGTAGTATTGAATTGGCAGTCAGAAAATGCCTTGAGCCAAAATAATTTATTAAGAAGGATTGATCAAAGTCAATAGAGGGTTGAAGCCACTCTTCAACAACAAACTAACACCATACATACCCTAATTCAAGCCTGCAAAAAAAAGATCCAGCAACTCCATAATGAAATCATGACCCTTCTTGAAAACATATTACATTTTGACTCCCAGGAAAGGGAAATTTGCCTACTTAAAACACAGTTATCCTCTCTGGAGTGTCAAACAATGGTATTTGTACCACCATCCACACCATTTTACCCTTCGGCCAAACCAACTTTATTAGTAGATATTCTTCCAACAGAATTAAGTGCTCTTGGTTTTGCTAAATCATATTTTACTCTGGAAGAATGGGAAAGGAAATTAAGGCCTCCAAAATCAACTCAGATATGTACCAAAATCCACCCAACCTGTCCCAACTGCACAATTTGCTCCTACAACCTCTGAATCAAAACCACCTACAACTCAACCTTTACCCACTACAATAGAATCACCCAGATCCTCGCAAATGATGGCTAAAAATTCCATCTCTGACTTTTTACACCGAACCTTACAAGATAATCCTCCCACTTTCCCTATTATCAAAGAAACCTTATCTTTTGATGAATCCTCTAAGTGTTCCACTGATGATCTCTCTAATGAAGATTGTCCTCCTCTCTTTATGGTAGATCAAACTCAAACTTCTAGCCTATCTGGCCAAGAGCAACGTACGGGAGCCTCTCAACCTATTGTTTAAACTATTGATAAAAGTGAAGAAAGTCCTAATATTGGGACTTTTCAGCCTGTTTATCCTTTAACACCAAATGCTTCAACAAAATTCACTTTTGATGACATTCCTCTTTCAGTATGGAAGAATCGGCTATCTGAAATGCTCGTATGGGCTTATTCTAAGTTGTTAAAGCCAAATATGTCACATGCTTTAGTTATCCAAGCTTGTGCAACTCAGTTCACTAGTTTTCTTAGAGATTGGTACATTAACCTTGGTAAATACAGACAAAGGCAATTATTACAGTTGTCAAAAGTTGATGCCTTCTTTTCAGTATTACATTCTGAATTCTGTGGAAAAACTGATCACCTTAAAGATATTGCTCAAGAAGAGTTTTTCAAACTTAAGTGTTGTTCTTATAAGCCCAAATATCTAGAGAAACATTTCTGAAATGGTATCCAAAGATACTATGTTATTAGAGGAATGGATGATGCTAATGTCAAGAAGGCCTATTTGAATTCTATTCCTGATCCTCTTCGATAAGCTCTTCATACCCTTGAGCTTTAAGGGCAGACTCTATAGCAAACATCTCTTGGTAAATTACAAGGATGGATAATGAAAACACTGAAAAAACTGTGTATTCAGAAATAATTTCTCATGGACATAAGTACGACGGCACTAGATTGAAAAATGCCTATACCAATCCAACCTTGCAGATCAAATGCAAACATAACATGAAGGATTGTGACTGTTCCACAAAAAAGAAATTGCACAAGAGAAGATTCAAATCCAGTTTACAAAGGTTTGATAAACCTTTCTTCAAGAAAAAAAGGAGAAAGTTTTCAGGAGAAAATAGATCCAAGAAGAAAGGAAACAGGTGCTTCATCTACAGAAAAAAATGTTCACTTTTCCAAAAATTGTTCCTGTAAGAAGAAGGACAAAATCCTTCAACAAACCTTTGTTACTACCAAGATTGACCCTGATGATCAAGAAGATCTTGAATCTTTATTTTTCAAACATGATGAGTCTGTCTCCAGAAACAATCTTTGCCATCGATCATGATGATGACTCTTCAGATTATTTCGATCAAGATTCAGACAACCTCTCAGAATGCTATGGAATTCAAGTCATTAATCTTTCTCTTCCTCTATCTGTTACGATGAATAAGGTCTAACTTTTTCCAAGCAAATATGAAAAGCCAATCACTTTGATTGGATTATTCGATACGAAAGCAGCCAGTTCTATTCTCAATCCAGCTGTTCTCCCATCAGAAATGTGGAAATCACACCTGGAAGTTTTTAGATCGGAAGTGGTTATTTTACCACTGATCTCATCGTAAGCCTGTAAAGCTTCAAGTCTTTTTAGAATTAAGCCTCTGTCACAAATTTATTGGATCCTCCTCTCCAGGAAAAGATATTGTGATTGGGTTTGATATTATTAGGCAACTCTGGAAAAAATGAGTTATTCCTCTACCTGATAGTTTAAGGCTTAAGTCCTATTATGTGCCATATCTTCAACCAGGAGTACATTTCTCATTATTACCATACCAAAACATCATAGAAACCCTTACTAGAAATTTTGTGCAGAATTTCACACTGATTTCTCACTAAATGCACTAATCCCCTATGGAAAAATCCAGATTTCCTCATTTCACTCCCTTTCAAGAAAAAATGAAGACATTAATCCTACAAAAGCCAGTCACCTTGGAATGAATCCAGAGAACCTTCAACTTACTACCCAAAACCTTGCCTAGTCACAACTAGAAGGACTTACTAATCCTACAACTTCTCCACGGGAAAGCCAAGCTTTTTATGTTAATAAGAGAAGTGAACAAGTCAGAGGAAAACTTAGACTAGTCATTGATTATAAGCTCCTTAATGCCTTCATTACTGATGAAAAGTTTCCTCTTCTAGATAGAAAGACTATGTTTGCCAATCTGTCCAAAGCTAAGGTCTTCTCAAAATTTGACCTTAAAGCAGGATTTGGCAATTATGAATTCTTCCAGAAGAAAGATACAAAACAGCCTTCTGCATTCCAAATCACTAGCCTTCTGCATTCCAAATCACCCCTATCAATGGACTATTATTCCTTTTGGTCTTAAAATGGCACCCTCTTTGTTCTAGAAGGCCATGACAAGGATCTTTGATCCCCTTCTTCACACTGCTTTGGCCTACATTAATGACATTCTTCTCTTCTTAGAAGATGAAATATCTCATGAGTAGTTATTTTTTTAGTTCACCAATATTGTCAAAGATTATGGTATCATGCTTTCTTAAAAGAAGATGGTGATCGGAGTAAATGAAATTGATTTCCTCGGAATGCATATTAAAGGCGACCAATATTCCCTGCAACCTCATTTTGGTCAAGAACTTCTCAATTTCCCATATGAAAATCTTTCAAAAACAGAGGTCCAAAAGTTTCTTGGCATTGTCACTACATGGCTAAATCTGTGGATCATTTAGACCCAATTATCCGGCTACTCTAGGACGTGCTTAAGAAGAATCCTCCTCCATGGTCTTTAGCCCAAACAAAGGCTATCCAAACCACCAAAGCAAAGGTTCCCTCACTACCATCACTACAGATTCCTACAAATGGCAAAAGAGTACTTCAAATAGACTCAAGTGATTGCTTTTGGGCAGCGGTCTTGTTAGAAGAAAAGTGTAGAATTTGTAAATACAAAAGTGGATCATTTTACAATGCAGAAAAGCATTATCATTCCACTTTCAATGAGATCCTTGCTATTAAAAGTCGAATTGAAAAGTTTCAGTTCCATCTCATTGGACATAAGTTTCTTATCGAAATGGACATCCCTTCTTTTTCGAAGATGCTCAACTTTAAAAGGAAGCAGATCCCGAATTCTCAATCACTCAGATGGGCAGAATGGTTTTCCAATTTCACTATTGAAGTAAAACACATTAACGGAAAACACAATCTTCTTCTTGATCTGCTCTCCAGACCAAAGATCTCACCTTCTCAGACTATTCAAGTTCCTGTCATCCACATGATGCAGCCTTCTAATGTGGTCACTTCTTCTCCCCCAGACCTCCAGCAACTAATGCAAGTTAAAACCATAAAGGCCAAAGCAAAGGACTATCTGTTCAGATATCAGTCCATCCCAATCCAGGAACACGGAATTAATGTTCTTAGCAGAATAGGCTTTCACCTGGATTATCCTTTCTTGACATTATTCTGATTTAATCAGTTCAGAGATAGCAGTTTTTGAGAAATTTCAGAAAATTTCGTATTCTGCAAGGAGTTACTATGCTTTCTATGGTATCCCTTGGAACTACATCAAATTAGAATGAGTTTCCCTGTTTTTAAGGTGGCCAGTTTTCTCAAATATCTCAAGATCTGTTCCAATGTTTTTACCACATGAAGGCCTTGTGCCAAAACTTTCTTTGAGTGGTTTTATCCACTTGACCATTGGATCAAAATGTTTGAAGCTTATTGCCTCAAGCACAAAGACCTCAAGACCTCTGCAGAAAATTTGCATGTCATTCTAATCTTTCAAAGACAAGGTTATTTTACATAATTGAATGCATATTATCACTTCTCTCATGTCAAGGAATATTTTCTCTTTCCATTTGACCTTCACAAAGATTGGGAAGTGTATCAAAAAAAATTCAGAGAATTTCAGAGAAGAATGGCAGAAATTAATCAAACTATCCTTCCTGAAATATGGCCCAAAAATTGAAGATGATGCACCATTGGAATTCTTGCCAAATGAGTATTGCACACAAATTCAACGAGACATTGACATCCACAGGAGTAAACTTAACAAAACTACAGGAAGAATCAAGACAAATAACCCCTATTGGGAATCAAAGTGCATGGAACAATGAAAAACTTATCTTGATGAAGCCTAGTGTCAGTTAAGCTTAGGCAGGCCATATCAAAACCTAGGTATAACAAGTAGATATCTGCAATGGACCACAGAAGGAAAGGAAGCTAGAAAAAAACTCTCTCCTCAGCCCTTCTCATCCTTCTCAAAAGAAACAAGACCCAGCTCCTCCAAAACAAGTCAGAACAAGTCACCATACTCGACCAACAACATTTTTGAGGACTCTCAAGAACCAAACGAAGTTGATCCTGATTTTCGGAAAAATTGGAAAATCAAATATGGGAAGAACACTTGAAAAGTAGAAAATCAGCCATGGTGGAAACGCTTTGGATACCCTTTAGATCCGGATGATCCAAATGTCCCTGAAGCAGAAGCAAACCTTGGGACCCCATAGTCTTACCCCAAGGCCTTATCCGCAAACAATCTAAGCATACGTGTTTCTTTCATTATCTTTATGGAAAGTAGTCTGCGTGCTTTGTGTCATATTTGTTAGTCATGATGTTTTGGCCATTTATGTATTTTCTTTCCGCGTGTAAAGATGTGTAGGCCATACGTCGGCAAATTTGTAAAATTATTGAGTCGGTGACGTACACAGTGACGTCACCTTCTTTGTATGAACTTTCGCTTCTTTGCCTATATAAGGAATGTGTTTGTAACCCCAAAGAAAAAGAAGTGTTATGAGTGTTCACTAAGTAATACAATAAGCCCTTTGTGTTATCCCTCTCCATGTCTTTCTAAATTCCCCTCTTCTTTCTTAATATCTTATGAGCTGTTAGATTTTAGTTAGCTCTATGAGGGACATGCAGGTAAGAACTAAGTAGGGATACAGTACAGGTTCCTACTGACTATTGAGATATGTTACAATAGTGTGTGAATCCAAGAGTCCGGCCCATTTGTGTCTCCGTGTTTTGGCGTTTGTTTCTGAGCTAGAATACCGTGGTTTGCACTCCTGCCACATTAAAAAAAAAAAAAGGTAACTGGTAATAAATGAAGGGAGCAAGATGTGCGCTGATTGTTTCACCATATTTTTTCGTACTAATCCAAGACTAGTTAATTATGCACGTAATTTTCAATAAATATTACAATATTCAGTTTTTTCCTTAATTTTCTCATAGCGAATCAATTTTCTCTTTTTAAATTCTCCAAGTCCAACTAGGCCCATAATCGAAAACATGTATACATGTTCAATTTATCCTCCACAATTAATTTTCAAGTTGGGTTGGTAGTGGCTTAGACATAATTTTAGTTTCATTACGTACTTGTATCTTTTGGTTCAATTTGTTTATTTCATATTTGAATTAAAATTTACATTCTTAAAGTAGAGTCCATTTCAAAAATCTCTTGAATGTTTTGTAACAAAATCTCCCAGCCAATGTGATATGTATAGATGCACATCACATGAATTTAAAAAACATGTGTCATGTATAAAATACATGTATCACGCATCTATATATGCCACATAGAGTTTGAGGTTTTGTTACAAAACTTTCAGGAGATTTTTGAAAATTTTCCTCTTAGAGTTATTGTGTATGTGTAACTTTATATTTTCTACTATAAAATCAAGAAATTTTATTCTCATCAATTTACAGTAAGAAAGTAAATTTAAAAAGAACCCCGGACCTCCAAGAATGGGGGCTTTGTCCCCCTCCAATCCCCACACACTTTTCTATAAATTTTGCTAGGTAATCCGGTAATTCTTAGCTTCGTCCCGGGTTCGAGTCATATCCTCCGCCTCCACCCTATTTTGTCATAAAAAATAAATAAAGAAAAAGAAATGAGGTGTCCCAATTTTATTATTATTATTACTAGAATTCTCGCCCGTGCGTTGCATGGGGAGAACAACAGTAATAAGAAAATTCAACATTAGCATATATTTAGTCTCAGTCAAACATATATTAAATGCAATAAAAGTAATATACAGTTGATTTAACAGTCACACTTAGTTCTGGTTTAAGACCATGTAATATAGTGTGTTAATGAGTTCTGGTTTAATACCATGTAATATAGTATGTTAATGAGTTCTGGTTTAATATCATGTAATATAGTATGTTAATGGTATCATACAATACATTGAGATACACCACATGGAAAATCACAATAGATCATTTAGTTTTATATATTTAGCGTTAGATCACTTTCAAAATAAAATAATAATAATGGTTCTACTAAGAAAAACTAATATAAAAATGTCGAATCAAATCAACAACTGATTATTTTGCACCCACATGTGTAACAAATTAAAGCTTTAAAGGGAACAAAATAGAGAATAAAAAATTAATATAAACTCTGAATCAGAATAAATTTCAATGAAATTTATTTGTTATAAATTTCTTTACAGAGATAAATTTCTTTAAGATAGAGATTCTTAATTATACAAAAAATCACCAATTGTTTTCTAAGGAAGAAAGTTCATGAAAGTTATTTTAATATTTAAGTTATTTTATCAAAAAGTAGAGAAAAATAAAAAAATGTAAAATAAATTTAATTATTATCCAATACAATTAGAATAAAACTCATAATTATTCAAATAGATTCCTATGAATTTCTCTAAGAATGTATTCTTAATTATCCAAAAAATGGATAATAAAATAAAAACAGAAAGTAGGGAATAAATTTTAAAAAAATGTAAAACAAATTTAATCGTTATCCACCAGTGATGTTATCAATGACGTCACCAGTATTCTTATGATACTAGACCAGTGACGGGAAATTACAACGCCAGACGGCTTCTCTTATTATTAATATATAGATGATAATTATTATTATTAATATTATTATTATGCAGAATTAGGAGAGGATAAATAAAGGGACCCACTTACAATATAAGAATGGCACTAAGGTTATTTCGTAATTGTAGCCACCAAGTCGCAAATGTCAATGAAGGTCAACGGACGTAGGATCTTGGAAACAAGCCCCTGAGCGCCTTGCCCAACTCAACGACCTATGATCAAATGACCAAAAGATCTGGAAACCCGTTTCATCGACCTTAGGGATGAATCTCCATTCTAGCGTTTCCGGGGTTCAAGACGTCTGGCCACTATACCAACAAGCTCATAGCTCCTTAATCTAACTCCGTGACCTAGCAAGCTTGCGACTTAAGCAGCAGCTTAGGAACCTACATGGGAAATTTTATCACTTACAGTTAGATCGGAAGAGCATTAAATGTGAAGCGGTGGTTACCCATCCCATGCAAGGCTTAGGCAGCCATTAGTCAAAAGTTAAGGGTTAATCTCAGTCGATTTAACCCTTGCGTCATTTTTGTGGGTCTGACATTAAGTGCATGCAATTATTGTTTCCATGTAAATGGCAAGTTTACACTATAAATAGAACAAATGAAGCTGAGAAAATGAGGACACCCAAAAAAATCTCATTCTTCTTGTCTTTGGCACATTTACTATTTTCCATTTATTACAAACATTCCTTCCTTTACACATTAACTGCAAAAATCGATTCAAATAATAATTTCGCATGAATACAAATCTTTTTTGTTGAGTCGAAGGCTAAATTTGACGTCAACAAATTGGCGCTGTCTGTGGAAAACTTTACAAAATGCTGTGCAAAAAACTCCCGTTGAAAGGAAACAGACGTGTGCTCTTCCGATCACTCCGAAAGCCAAAGAACAAGAAGAAGTGATGTCGGATTGCCTCCTGGGTTTCAAAAGAACTGAGGCACAGCTGGTGCCTGTCCCTCACGACTGCTGGCAGCCACGGAAACTGAAAACCTCCAGTGGCAAATGGAAGCCCTCACCAAAGAAGTTCGGCAGCTACAACAACGTAACCTGCCAAAGTCCCAACAACACCCGGCAGGGTCCTCCCATGATAACTCCTTTTAGCCCCAATGTAAAACTCCAGTTAGCTAGCTCATAGTGCTACACCGGTTCCCTCCAGAAATACAGATCGGAAGCAGTGTGTTCACAGAGCTAGGGTCCGGTCCGCAACGAGGTCTTAGACGACCAAGGTTGCCTGAACCCTAGCAACTGGGCGGATGTAGGCAAAGGAGGAGAAGTCCAACGCCAACTCACCACTGCAGCTACGCATCGAGCTCACTTCCAAGTACTTCTCGGAGCCAGCAACTAGTCCCTCAGTAGGTCCACGAGCTGGATGAGCTGAGGAGACGACTGAACGAGCTTGTGCAAAGATAACT